>JADRCD010227547.1:0-27015 GCA_019843815.1 Montemys delectorum
GGCTACAGAGAAACCCTGTCTCAAAAACACACACACACAAAGACTCTAAGTCAGGGGGAGCTGAAGAGATGGCTCAATGGTTAAGAACACTGACTGCTCTTCCAAAGGTCTTGAGTTCAATTCCCAGCAACCACATGGTGGCTCACAACCATTTGCAATGGGATCTGATGCCCTCTTCTAGTGTGTCTGAAGACAACTACAGTGTCTTCATGTAAATAAAATAAATAAATAAATTGTTAAAAAAAAAAGACTCTAAGTCAGAAGTTCCAAATGTAGGACCCCAGGGAGCACTGCAAACAGTGTCAGGGCACTCTGTGTTGCTGTCCCTACTCGTATACCTCAGTCACCTACATTTGAGACCTACAGACTCTGTTCTCAGCTCACTACTAACACTACCCAAATATAAACTCGCCCCAGGAAGGGTCAGATGTCAATCTTCTGCACCGTAGTAAACATTTTTTTTTTTGGCATTTTCATTCCTTGATAGCTATAGATATCAATATTTATTGATCAAACAAAACTAAGGCTTTCTTGTGGAGGTGATGGTCTCACCTTTGTCAGAGCACTTGGTGCTCTTACAAGGGACTGGAGCTCAGTTCCAGGCACCTACCAAGAGGCTCATCATCACCTGCAACTCCAGCTCCAGGGGATCCTCCACACTCTTTTGCCTCTGCAGGTACCTGCACATACACACGTGATACATCCACACGGAAACACACGTGCAATGAAAAATACAACTTTATGTAAAATTATCCTGCTAATAATGGCTTCAGTCCTTCCAGACAGGGCTCATACGTGCTAGAGAGGCCAGCGTAATAAGCAGGGTTCAGTTTTAGAGATATAATCTTCTAAAACAGCGGTTCTCAACCTTCCTAATGCTGTGACCCTTTAATACAGTTCCTCCTGCTGTGGTGACCCTCAACCATAAAATCACTTTTGTTGCTAATTCATAACTGTAATTTTGTTAGTTTTATTAATTGTAATGTAAATATCTGATATGCAGGATATCTGATACTCAGGTTATCTGCTATTCAAAGCCCTGAAAGAGTCATTTGTCCCACAAATGTGGACAAATCCACAGCTTGAGAGCCGCTGCTCTAAAAAAAGAAAAAGAAAAAGACTGTAATGTTCTTCTTCCCTAAAAATTGAAATGACTGAAGAATATTTCAGCAGAGCCATCATCCCAACAACAGGACCAGCTTTATGGGGTTACTATTAAAATTGTTTATTTCTCCTCCCTTTGTCCATGTGGCCTTTTGTTTCCTTGTTTGGAGGGGCCACAGACATACAATGCTTAGCCACCTAGCACAGGCAGCCCAGTGAGAGGAGCATAGAAACTATGAATTGCGTAGAACTGTTTGTTTCCTACTCCAGCACGGGGCTATTTGATTAGATTACTGGAACACTAGAATTCCTCTGTAGAGTTCATCATCTTTCTCGGTTTTCCCTAATTTTCATTTCTTAGACCAACTTTGAGGGACACAGGTTCATGCAAAAACACTGCACAAATAAATTAAAACCACATTGTGCAATATCTACCATCTATTTCATAACCTATAATCCAGCCAGTAAGAATAATTAGTGATCTTTGGGGGAGGGGTGCTTTTTAATGTTTCTGTTCAAGTTAATTCCAAGCCTTTTTGTGCCCCATCTATAAAGGTAAGCGTTTACAACCACAGGTGCTAGCACAACCAAAGACTAAGGCTCTGCCCCAGCAGGATAATGCTTGGGAGAGAGATCCAACAGGACCTGCTGCCAGGAGCCGCCTCTTCAATTCCTGGCTTCTTGGAGCCTGCCTACCCTGGGACATCCAAGGACCTGGCTCAGCTGTGCCCAGCGGCTCCACCAAGCCTGCCAGGATGGAAGCCTCCCACTGCTGTGACCAGTAGGAGCTGAGCAAGCCTCATCTCCACTGGCAGGCACCTCACACATAATCCCCCAGCCTCAGCTCCTTGGCAGTCACACCCATAGCTGACTCCAGGGTGTCTGCTGGCTAGGCTTACCAGCCACTCCTTCCATTCTTGGTGTCTGTGCCTTCTGCAGAGCACAGGCTCAGGGGCTCAACCTTACCCACAATGCTCCTCAGAAGGGATGTCCCCTACTGTATCAGTGCTGAGGGTGCCGCTGATTTTATCTTTCTATGATTATAAATCTTTTCTAGACATGCATTCTGTTGCCACCTGAGGTTCATTTTAGGATATTTATGATCTGTAGCTGTCGGAAGCCCACATCTCTAAGGATCTACAGACCACTCATGCCCATAGCTTATCTAAGCTCAGTGTCTGCAGCTTTGGTGCAACATTTGCTAAGATGGCCACAGTTCTTCACCAAAGGATTCTAAGTTCACCGGATCATTCAGAGGCGCTGGTCCAGGTGGCTTTACAATACTGAGGTAAGATCTTCGCAGCCTTCCCGAAGGAACAGAATCTGCATTCCTAGTGTGAGTCCTTATGTCAGTGAATGTTAACGTGACTAGGGCTCACTCCACAGAGAATGACCACAGCATGGATGAAAACGGAGTCATCTTGTCTCCTTCCTGCTTCTGCATGCACAAGAAGCCAGGGAACATTCCGCACAGGGTTCTCCCTAAATCAAGATGCCCCGGGTTCCACTCGGCATCCAGCTGACCATAAATGCTAGATATTGCTTTGGTTGTTATTCTGTTGCTCAGTTAGGGTGTTCGCGTCTCTCCCTACAGATCTCTTATGGGAATTTGTCTGTTATGTGACTCGAGTCTGTTGTCGCTCAGTCATCCTAAACTTGAACTTGTGACTCAGGCAAAAACAATCAAGCAAATTAGCCTTCCACCTCAGAAGACAGTAAGCAACAGAATGACAACCCACATTTCCAAAGGGTCCACCATCCTTCCCTTTAAAGTGTTGGTCCCTCCGCTGAACTTGAAACATAAGTCAGTGCCATGGAACTCATCTGCCTGCATGTCAGTCATCATCTACTGCATTAAAAAGGGGGCGCCTGTGCAGATCAGAGCTCATGCTTACTTCCTTGTTGATGCTAGGAGCAGAGGTGTGATGTATATGAAGACCTATCCGGTGAGATGGCCACTGCTGTGGACACAGGCCTCCAGCTCTGGAGCAGAGGAACACAGGAGGCTTGATGCTTGCTGCAGAGCTCCCGGCTGAAACAGGGCCTCATCCAGAGGCTTTTCAGGAGCCTCGACATGCCTGTCCTTCAGCTGGGAGCTGGGGCTGGGCAAGGAGCCCCCACCTAGAGATGAGTGCCGGCCAAACAGACCATAGCATCCCTATTCTCCTTGGTTAGAACAAAGGAGCTAATACCTTCTGGTCCTCTCTCCCACAGCACAACCGAAGCTGCAGGAGCAGCACTGTGCCCCACCGATGCCCGACCCAACAGCCCACGCCACTTGCCTCATGGGAAAGAGGACTTGTGGAGCTGCACAGGAGTCATCTCCAGTTTAGCCTAGCCTGTCACGGTGGCATCGACAGACTCCAGATGTCATGTTCACGTTTTGCCAGATGTTGTGATGTCATGAGATGCAGAGGAAGGACATGGTCCGATATCTTCTGTTTCTCACTCGAGGACACATCGAAGGAAGGAGAAAATGCTGAATTACTTGATCCCGTAGGAGCCAACTTGGGATGCACTTTCTTTTGTGAAAATATTTGGTCTATTTAGGTAAGATTGCATTTGTCCAAGTCTCCAGAGAGCTGATGACCCACTGTTTCTCTCTTTGCTCCACCTCTAGGATCCACCCAAGCCTTATCACCATTCAAATATTTATTGTGATGGGGGGAAAAAACGTGTTTAATTCATTTAAAGTAATATAAAGTAATATGTATGACTTTCTGCCCACTCCCTGTGCATCATAACAAGAGAATCAGCTATGAAATTTTACTGTCTGGGCTGTGATTTCCGGCCCTGCCTCTCACAGCTCTAAGAAGACCTTGAGCAATTCGCCCACCTTGCCAAGGCTGAGACCTTTTCCCCGAGTCTGTCTCATGTGAACAATAATTTCCATTGAGAAAGGATCACAATAGAAGGTGTTTACTGCCAGTGTCCGTGGCGTGGCGTCATTGCTGCAGTTGAAGCGGAAATCTTTTCAAAGAGCTTGGAAAGTGCTATGATCCAGCCCCAGCGTCCAGCTACCCTCCCTTGGTTCTCCTCTCATCGCGTGGACTCCTGACTAGGACACGCAGGGCAGGTGGAATCTTTATATTAAGACTATATAAACAAGGGCTGAAAACCAGGCCAGCTATCGCACCACCCTGCTCGAGGTCACTCTGTATTGTAGAAACGGTGGCTCTTTGGGCTAAGCATCGCCCTAAGAGACTCCATGTTGAGGTAGAAGGATGAGTACAGCCCCCTCAGTGGACGCACAGACAGCACCATCTGCCAAGTGTTACCTGACAGCACAGACTGATAAATGGCTTATTGATTCCTGAGGGTAGAAAGGGAGCCACTTCTGAGTTTATCAGGGGGTGTTTTAGGGGCACACTAGGGTGCTAAAATCTTATCAGGGAAACCAGGCCTGGGAAATTATCAGACTGACCAGACTAAGGCAGTGGTGTAACACCCTTGCCTGTACCCCATGAAGTCAGTTATGGACAGAACAGTGACATGGTCCCATACCAACCTGGCATCTCTGGTGTGTACGTCACAGACCAAGAGCACCCTAACTCAGCTCCATCTTCAGTGTTGACAACTAACTCCTCTGTTTGCCAATTCACCAGTTTGCCTCTCCAGAGCCAACCGGTTATTGCCTGCTTCCAACCCAGTGAGACATTCCACCTCACAGCTATACTCTGCAGTTTTCCTTTAACCCTTGACCCCAACAGCAGTAGCCTCTAGGTTGGCTCTTCATCTTATCAGTGCAGACATTCTCAGCTACTCCCGAAACCTTTGAAACTCTGCCACAGCCTCTTGAACTCACGTTCACTGTGTAAACCACACATATGCATATAGATATCCTTACACTGTCCTGTGTGCTGTGTGATATGGGAGCTAGCATGACTGATCAAGATTAAGATGAGAATAGTTTACAAAAGAACCTCACCTCCCCAGATTATCACGGTAAGATTTTATGTGAAATCGCCGCTGCCAAAACCGCCAAACTTCATGAGTTTATGATTATTTAGTAATTTCTGACCTTTATGGAAAGACAGATGTACTCGCCTACAGTGGGACCAAGCCTATCACAGAGACCCCTTCACAATCCACCCTCCCTCCCCAGCCACAGTGAATGGCTCCTACAACTGCGACTCCTAACATATCCACAGCCAGGAAAGAAAGACTCCTTATGGGCCAAACGGCTGGCAGGGCAAGGTACTGAGTCTGGAAGGGTCAGGAGAACAACATCTTCTGGGATTTACCAGGTTTGTTCATCATTTCTAAATGGGGGTTTCAGGGGATGCTATTTCATATCATTCCAAGTAGATTCTCCTCCCAAGGAAAGGTACCCAGGCTACAGGGGAAAGAAAGCTTTGGTAACAAGGCTGAGACAATGTAGATTAAAGACCTACAATCACCAAAGGCTCAGCTCTGCACAGGACAGGGTGTTAAAGATTTCAATAGGATGAGCTAAAAATATTGTGCGCTAGCAGGCTTGTTTTTATAGGAGTGTGGGTTGGCAATTCTGAAACCAATTTATACGTATGCCAAGACTGGAAAAAAAAAAAGAGTGCTGTTCTGTTTGAGTAATGGTAGCCAGGGCTGACGAAAGAAATGAGCTACACGCAGAGGTGGGGGTAGATACGTGGATGCTTGTGGGCTGATTAGTGTGAGGGGTAAGTGTTATAAACATGTGTGCAGAAACATGTGGATCTAGAAATAGGTGAGATCTGGACATGTACAGTTCTGTGTCTTTAGATCTTTTCTTAATCTGACCATCAGTCGGGCTAGAGACAACGTCTGATTTGAGCAGCAATGACTGTGCCTCCTACATATATCCTGGTTCCCAAATGCCATTTTCCAGTGACTACTAGAGCTGCTTCTAGGTCGAGGCAAGGAAACTATGAGCTTATCTAGAATGTGTTGTGGTGCCAAAATCCTCAAAAGGGTGGGGATGTCAGACAGCATGGCATAAGGGTTCTCAAATACTGCACCTGGGACATCCCAAGTAACAGGACTAGACATCCAGATCCAACGACCACGTTAAACACAAATGGCTTAGAACCCTAATGAGAAGACACAGGGTAAAATTAAAACAGGAGGCAGCCAGCCAAAGGCAAGCTTAATGATATGAACAGAAAGTGAAATGATGAAAAATGATATTCCAACCAAACATTATCCAGAAAGCCAGACTGGCTAATTCTAATATCAGAAAAACTCCCAAATAAGGAAGCTCAATTCGTCAGTAAGAAAGGAGCTTAATTTTATTCGCGGTGGTTAGTATGCTTGGTCTGTGTTATTTCTCCCTCTGAGAGTCAGTGTGGCATTTTGTATGTGGTCTGAGGCAGCCTCAACGTCTGTGAATGTCCTGCAGATCCCCATAAAGAGCACACAGCTGTGTGCCAAGTCCTAATGACAATGATATTACCTGGCAATATACACCTGGCAAACAAATGCTGCAGGACTCGTTAGCGGGGTGGTCCATCATGGCGAGGAAGTGTGGTGAAGTTATTCATGGTGGCAGAAACATGTGGCTGAGAGGCCTCTTATCTCAGGGAACGAGGAAATGGGCTTGCCCCAGTGACCCACTTTCTCTCTACACCTTCTAAAACAGCACCACCAGAGGGACCCAAGTGTTCAATCCCATGAGCCCATGGGGGACCGTTTTTCATTAGAACTACAGCATTTTGTAACAAAGTAACAAACGTTGAGTGGAATACAGTCACTATTTAAGGATTTCATAATTGTGAATAGTCTGTCTACTAAAGTTTACATCTGATATCAAGGTCAATGCTTAACAATATTTGTGGATATGCACAGGGATGGGGTGCAGTAAACACTTTCAGATTAAATCTGGAGACACTGCCATCACAGATGTCAAGAATCAAGATATGAAATGCAAACGGCGCTGGCATCTACTTGCTTATCAACAGACGCTTCCAGAAGGACATACAGAAACCCATAGAGTGGCTGGTTCGTCTGATTTTTATGTTTACTTCTGGGAGGGACTCAGAAATGAAGAAAAGGTCAGGAGGAGAGTTTTGAAGGTAATCTTTATAGACACTCTTACCAGTGCCATTTTATTCGATAGATAGTTCACTACTGGAAAAAGGAAGAAATATCCCCAGCCTTGGACAGAATCAGAACTGTCAGTACACCTGAGTGAGAGTATTGTAAATGGTTGGGAAAAGAATATCATTGTCATTAGAACTTGACACACAGCTGTATGTTCTTTATGGGCATCTGCAGGACATTCACAGACGTTGAGGCTGCCTCAGACCACATACAAAATGCCACACTGACTCTCAGAGGGAGAAATAACACAGACCAAGCATACTAACCACAGCGAATAAAATTAAGCTTTGTTCAAAGGCAGAGCCTGTCCACAAAGCACTGGTTATTAGACAAGGAGGAAGGACACGAAGGCGAGCACTCACTCCGAGGGATTAATAGAGGGAGCGAGCCAACGCAGGAGGAAGAGATTCTTAAAAAAGAAAATCCAGGGCAGAAATAGAATAAAACCAGATTTGATAACACATCTAAGAGTTTGTTCTTTGAAAGAAAAAGAAAAGGAACCAGAATGTGAAGCATCTGGCAGTAGCTCCCAGAAAAAATGAGAAAACACAGTATACAAAACAGGGACTGAGAACATGGTGGTAGAAGAACATTAATAATATGGTAAGCACCCCATAATACACACAGCCAACACTGTGATTATACCTTGGGAGAACTTACAGAAGTGGGTACATTTGCTCTTAAGGATAGAGGACTAAGGAATGGAGACTTCCCTCCAAAAGTCCTACTGAGGAGTAAGCCATGGCCCAACAGAAACAGAGAGACATGAGACTTGTGGGGTGCCACTTCCCAGAGAAGCCAGGCCTGGCATTTGGGGGCGTTTGCTCTTTTTCTGCTAGTATACTGCACAATTGCATGGGAGGGGAAGAAGTTCCAGGACACCTCTCTCCGATGCTCACAAAAACCCAGAACAGTTCTGAGCCCCGAACCTGACAGAGGTGCTACAAAAAAAGGATTGACAGACTATGAAAAGGCTTATTAAAATTCCAAATAAAATACCAGCAATTTCAGACCATGGTTGTATGAGAATGGCAATAGCTCATGTTCAAGGAAAATTATTCAAGGAAGACAAGGGTATTTTTAATATATCACATTAAGAGATTAAAAGGAGACCCAAATCCTCAGCTAAAGAAGATGCCCATAAAAAGGCATTGAAACAACAGCAAGGCAAAACACAAGCTTCCTCTTGGCTTCACAGAGGAAAAAATGCTTACGTAGCTTGGATCAAAAAGCCAATTCTCTAATATTCCCCATCCTACAAACATTCTCAAACTTCAGGCTACATCACACTGACTTCAGAATTAACTGGGTATTTGTTTACAATGCAGGTATAGATTGATCAGCTGTCTGGATCCAATAAGACAGCGTGGGAAGTACCCAGGAGCTCAGTACCTCAAACCACAGCATCTATTCTTGATATTTGCCTTCAGACTTAGAAGAGGGGGTTCATCAAATCTTGATGGACTTACATATGGTCAAGGGCTGAGCTGGCTGTGGCTGTATGAGGTGAAGGTCCGTGGCTCTGCTCCGCACCTCTCCTTTTGTATCCGAGGGCAGCACGTTTATCTGGGCATCTTCTCACGGGGATATTAATAAGCACCAGAGGAAAAAAATCTGTTCTTGCTTGTGTTGATGTTTTGGTGTCTGTATCCCATTGTCCAAGAGAGCGAAAGTTTAGCCCCATGCTGAGGGAGGGGTGAAGTTTAGCTGATGGACTGTCTTCCTCAGACACTCATGTCTGTGGATGATAAACAAGGTATCCAAACCTTCCAAAGTTAACCCTTTAATTAAATCTTTACTTAGGAAATAGAAGTTGGGGCAATGAAGGGCACTCTGTATTAGCCATGAGAAGAGAGACCTAGTGGCCCATGCTTGTCAGAGATAGAGACTTAGACACTTAACTTGGGGACTCTAGACACGGGGGAAAGGACAGCAACCATAGCCTCCATAGTCAAGGGGTTGCAAGGGTTACAGAGAAGTTTTCGGGAAACAGGAAGTTAGCATGAGGTATGAAGCTGCTCACCGTCATCATGCACTGGAAGCATTTTAGTGCACCAACAGTATGTGCTAGATAACATCAGAGGTGATCAAAAGAGGCATCAGTGATATTGTGAAATGCATTGGAAGGCCACTTATGTCTTTTCTCTTCTTTGAAAGACTTTGTAGTAGACCAGCCTTGAATATGACCTTGAACAAAAGAGACAGAGAAGACACAGTCCAACCAACGAGGACACAAAGCCCGAGGGAGTCACCAAGGAATCCTCTAATCTTCAAGTGGACCATTCTAATTCAGGCAAGAAATCATCAAGTCACCATAGTCAACAATAGCTTAGGGACACCTAATGCCCTAGATAAAATGTACATGCAGGTTCCCCAGAAGAACTCAGGGGAGTCATGTGGGTAACATTTACACACATCTGTATTACCGGCACCATCTGCCTATCATCCATCTGTCTGTCTGCCTCTGTATCTACATCTTTGCACATCATTATGCAGGTCTGTATCCATATGCTGTGTACACACTTGCTTACTGTCCACTTACATGCCAGTCCTCATCAAGGTGTTCATAATGGCTGAAAATCAGGGCATCAACTGGGAGAGAGTCTGGTTTTGAAGATCCAGTCTCATGGAATTCAAGTGGATAGTTGAATACCCAACTACTTGTGTAGCTAGGCCTAGTGACAGTCCTGGCTTGTGTGAAACGAAGAGCAAGGCTCTGTAGTGAAGGGTTACAGCAGAGCCAACCCTAGCACTACTGTTGAATTCTTACAGGATTAGCAGTACCAACAAGACCAGTGATATTCTGAGACTCATTTGTCTTCTGCCATTTGTATGGACAACTTCCTATCATAACATGGAGAAGCCTAGGAGAAGTCTGAGAAATGTGGGTTAAGAACATCTGAGTTAGACAGTATATCCCTGAAAAACAGAAGTAGTCCCATAGAGGGACCAACAGTGTCAGTAGGCCAGAACCCTGGAGTTCCCAGGGACTGGACCACCAACCAAAGGATACCCATGGAGGGACCCATGGCACTGGCCCTCTATGTGGCAGAGGATGGCCTTGTTGGACATCAGTGGGAGGAGTGGCCCTTGAGCCTCATGGTGTTTGATTCCCCAATGTAAGGAAATGCTATAGTAGCCAGAAAAAAGGAGTGGGTGGGTGAGTGGGTGGGGGAACACCCTCTTACAGGAAAGGGGAGGGAGATGGGTTGGGGGGATTTTGAAGTGGCGAGTTGGAAAGGGGAAAACATTTGAAATGTAAATAAAGAAAATATCCAATAAAAAATTTTAAAAAATAAACTGTTTTAAAAAAAACTAAAAAAAAAAAAAGATACAGTATGGGCATATGGGTAGGTGGATGGACAGATGGATGGATGGATGGATGGATGGGCATGTGATGGATAATTGATAACAAATAGGAGACAGATTATAAATAATAGATATTATGATAGAAAAATAATAAGTGATAAATAAGAGATGTAATTGATAGATATATGATAGATAATAAATAGGTAGGTAGATTGATTGACGATAGATGTGATTGATATGTAGTTAATAGGTGGGTATAATGATGATAGATATGACTGATAGGCAGATAATAGGTAGATAATGGATAGATGAGAGAGAGAGAGAAGATAGAGAATAGATGAAAGATAGACAATCAGACAGAGAGGTAGAAGAGACAGATTATAGAGGCAAAGAGATGGAAAAGGGTGTCTATGCATCAGTCTGAAGCCAGTGTTCTTCTTCCCACTCAAGAATCCTCACTGTTAATGCCAAACCTTCTGGTAATCAGAGGGACTTCTCTGTGTCATAGAAAGTCCTCTGCTTTAGTCACAGATGCTATGGTGTTGATGGTGGATGGTCACCACATCACAGCAGTATCTACCCCACCACTCAGGAATGGTGATTGACAAGACCCTGGCACATACACACTGAAAGAGCTCATAATCATATGGGCTTTGAACCTAGGCAGACCTGGAGTGGCTCTGCTAAGCAGGCTGGGCCAGGAATAGCCTTCCACCTCACTTTCCTCCTCTCTAGAATGGAAAGAATAAAAAACCCACAAAGAACAGCTGCTAAAGGAGTTAAGTTTGTACTTAGAGACCACAGGATTTTGTTACTACCCCTTCAAGCACAGGAGGTGGCAAAGCAGAGAAAATGGGGTGAACCTGAGAGTCAGGAGAAGGCTCTGAGAGGCAGAACAGAGTTCTGGGGGATGACCCTTTCTTAAAAGCAAGGGATCCTGGGCTGGAGGATGAGGCTATCATAGAGAGGTCCCTCTGGGACCTGTCCTAGTTTGACACAATTCGACAGACTACAAGTACCTGATTACGATCAGGAATAGCCACCTCTACCTGTTTGCTAAGGACAGCACCTCCCCTGAGTGTCTCCATCCTCACAAACAGCTCTGAGGTCACTATCTCCTTGCCAGCACACTGCTGACATTAAAGGGTGCCATTCAAACCCCTTCCTTTCTAGGAACAAGCTGATGACTTGAAGCAGGGTTTTCCCAAGCCCACGACCTGGCCCTGTTCTGCTGCCACCCCAGCACACATGCCTCTAGCAGAATCCATGGAGCAGAGAAACAGTAAAACCCAGTGCTTTTACTCCTGAGAGTAAATCACGAGGCACAAAGCAGGTACAAATGTCCCCGTGACCTACAGTTCTGACGTGCGTGTGGCTGAGGTCATGGCTGACCGGTTGCCAGAGGTTCCTCGGTGACTGCAGAGATCCCGTGTCATTGCTTTGCCGTTATGTAACAACCGTGACTTGAAGAGCTGCCTGTGCTCATGTGAGGACAGCCACCGTCTTCCAGCACTGGTACTGGGTCACAAGACACAGACCTCCGTGTATGGATTTCACATGAGGTCATCTGCCAATTTGACCCGTGACAGAAATGAAACCTGGCTTTCCTGGAGGACCTCATTTATTACCCTACCTTTAGCTCTCTGGCTGTTTCATTTGATTATGGAGGAACTGAACCCCTAATAATATCACCAACCAACCACATAAAAAGGGCAGCCGTGAGTCTACGGGGCAGCTCAGGGCCTCACGGTTCCTTCCTCTTCTTGTTAGTTGAAAATAATTCTTGAAGGGGGAAAAAAAACATTTCAAAAAGAACTTTTCTTTTCCCAGAGATTTGAAGCAGGATGCTATTATGTGTCTTCTATTACATTAGGAAACTTTATTAAAACCATCTTTCTCTAGCCTTTTAAATCTGAGGCATGCAGCGCACTTGGCAAGCACACGAATACCTCCATAATGACGAACAGAAATATACATGTGTTTGTAACAGGCACACTATTGTTCTCCTAAAATATGGCCCTTTTTCTATACACTTTCCCTCCTGGCACCATGGGAAAATAAGTCTTAGATCATTTTGAGATTTATCACCAAACACTTGGAATTCATGAAGTGAAATTGAGGCACAGGTTTTCCTTTCAGCTTCCAGTCTTCGTTGTTCTGTTCACGTTGCTCAACTGAAGCTCACATTTGCCAGCTGGGTGCTCCAACAGGACTAGAAATCACTGAATTTACCAAGTGCAATTTCAGACTGTGTAATATCTTTGATAGGCTCTCTTGGGTGTTATAGCAAGTCAGGCATACGGTAGGCGCCACGATCTCACAGAAAAGTTGTTGTCTTTTTTCCTCCAGCACTTGATCATTTACTGTGCTTTTGATGAGCTCCCAGCATGCTGAGCACCAGCCTAGTGTGAGTGTATCAGCTATCTGCTGCCCCAGCAATGCTGAGTAACAAACAGGAATGTTGACTGAATCCCCACCTCTGGGTCTCTGCTGATCTGTCTTGAGTTCTTGTTAGTCAGTGCAGATAAGCTAGATGGGCTCCCTCCATTAGGCCTAGCTAGATTTTCTTGAAAATGAGGGTTTTCAGAGCCATGGCTTGCCTCCAGTGACCTCAGAGAAAAGAACTGAGGCTCAACTCTGCTCCCCCTGCCTTTCCTCTGCTCAGATAAGTTCACATGGCTTGACAGCACATCAGCATAAAGAAAAGCCAGCACACAGACACCTGCTGGTCTCTCTGGTCATGGCCGTGCTGCTATTCACTGGCTACAGGCAGCCTCCTGGCCAGAGTCAGAGGCAAGTGGGAAAAGGTTTGGCAAAGAGGCGAGTGAGTGGGTGGAGAGCTGTGTATGTCTACTATGACAGCGTGCTACTGAAGGCACCTGCTGGAGAGCAGTAGGCTGCAAGCTCAGAGAACAGAAGTGTTATATGGCCCGAGTGTCTAGGACTGTTCCCTGGTGGAGGTCACAAAACCAGACACACATCAAGATATGAGACATCCCAGAGAACTGTGGCCACTCTGTGGCAGTGACACCTGAGTGCTGGGACTTCATGTCTGTTCCTACCTGGTGTCTCTGTTTGTCCTTCTTCCTATTTTCTGTCATGCTCTGACACTGAAGCTCTAAACATCTCTAAGAAGTGAATTCCTCCTAGTTTTCCGGGATGACTGGCCAATTCTGTGTGTGTCCTGGCTTGTCTGAGAACCAGTTACCACACCCACTTTCCTAAAAATAAAGGGGCAATTAAATAAAATTGCCATCAATAGCAACTGAAATGCCCATGTTGTTAGTTTCCATCCAGTGTCTACCAGACACTCAGGAGTGTTAGTTTACTTACAGAATGTGGGTTTAAATTCATATGTGTACACACCTGCAAAAGGGAACAGGGGTCATGAGGGGAAGTGGGTCTTAAGTAGAGGGAAGGTCAGTGATGGAAAAGCCTAGGGCTGTTTGGGAAGAGGAAGGCCGTGACAGAGGGACTGGGAGAGTAAAGGCGGGAGGAAGGGGTTTGGGGAATGAATAAGAACAGGGTATAATGGTTTCCATCCCTTAACCTCCCAACTTTAAGATGTCTTCCTTCCCCCATTAAATTCTGTTTGTATTGTCCTGCCAAGCTTGAGAGTAGGCCTGCCCTGGTGTATGGTCAACCTAAGCAGGGTCATATCATTAGAGAAAATTGATTCTCTCTGGGTAGTTTAAATGAGACTTGTCCCCACCAGCTCATAGATTTGAATACTTCCCCCCACCCCAGTTGGTAGGACTGTGTGGGAAGGACTAATAAGAGTGGCCTTGTTCAAGAAGCTTTGTTACTTGAGTTAAGCTTTGAAGTTTCAAAAGCTCATATAGGCCCACTTAGCATTCTCTCTCTGTCTCTCTGTCTCTCTCTGTCTGTCTCTGTCTCTGTATCTCTCTGTATCTCTCTGTCTCTCTCTCTCTCTCTCTCTCTCTCTCTCTCTCTGTGTGTGTGTGTGTGTGTGTGTGTGTGTGTGTGTGTGTGTGTGTGATGTTTATGGATCAGAGCTGAGCTCTCAGTTACTGCTCTAGCCACTGCTGCACCTGCTGCCCACTGTCATGGTCCTGCCATGATGGTCATGAATTCTAACCCTGTGTCACAGTAATTCCCCCATAAATTCTTTCTTCTGTGAGGCTTTGGCCATGTAGTCTCTTCACAGCAATAGAAAAGTAACCAGCATACCTTCTCCCGGCATCTATCAAATGCCAACAGCTCACCAGCTAGTGGTGGGATTTAGTGTCCACCTCCCCACACTGGGCTGGGATTTTATATGCCTGGAGCTTACAGAGGTCTCATATGTGTTGTCACAAATGCTGGGAGTTCGTATGTGAAACCTCTCCATTGTGTTTGGAAAGCACGGTTTCTTTGATGCTATTGATACCTCTCTTAAAATCCTTTTGGGATGAAAAGATCTTCCACAAAGACCCCTGTGCCTTGGGAAGGGAGGTAATATGTGTGTGTGGGTGTGTATGTGTGTGTATATATATACATATATACATATATAGCTATATACGTATATATACATATGTGTGTGTATGTGTGTGTGTGGTGTGTGTATATATATACACATATATGTGTGTGTATACATATATACATATATAGGTATACATATAGGTATATATAGTATGTATATATATATAAACACACACACACGTGTGTGTGTGTGTGTGTGTGTGTGTGTGTGTGTGTGTGTACCATCTGCTATAAGAAGGAGGAGCTTCTCTGATGAATGCTGAGGGATGCTCTCTGATCTATGGGTGTAGCAATAAGTCATTAAAAGTCCAGGCAGGAAATTGGCACAGATGTTTGAGGGAAGAGTTCCCAGGTTCTTGACTCCAGGTGGATACCTTCAATATTCCCAGTATCCCCTGCCTAGGACACTCACCGGTCTTTCCAGAAAATCCATTTGCCTCCAGGTGCCCAACAAAAGCAGCTCTGGTGCAGCCCAGAACCACAAGACCAGCCAGCACAGTGCTGCAGCCCAGAACCACAGGACCAGCCAGCACAGTGCTACCATGGACAAAGCACCCAGTTTCAAAGGCTTGCACATTAGAAAAACTACAAAGTAGCAACCATGGCCCCTCTGTTCCACTGAGCTGAGCTATTGACATCAGACAGACTTCTAAACCCATTTACTGCTTCACAGAATATCACCTCCTTCAGAGTCTTCCCATTGGGGAAGCTGGCCCTTGTACATTCTTATAAAGACACCTTACAATCTTATAAAGATTGTGAATGTGGTGATATTCACAATCAGGTTCTGATCACCCCTCAACCATCACAGTGCTATCACACTGAGGTTGGGTTGTCCCATGGGAATTATGGAAAGATGTTGACATTTAGATGTAGGCAGAGATAATTGACAGGTAGGTGGGTAGATCAATAGATATATAGATAGATGACAAAAAAGGATACATACATAAATAGATAATAGATTGATAGATGACAGATGGTAGACAGATGAAGAGATATAGGTAGATAATATTTATAGATAGTAGCTTATAGATAAATGGTAGCTATAGATTGATAAATGATAAGTAGGTGACATTTATAATAAATTGAAGAAAGGCAGAGAAATAAATGTTAGATAATATTTTATAGGCAGAAGATATATTAGCAATTGATAGATAAATGGAAGGAAGGAATAGAGGGAGAAAGAAAGGGAGGGAGGGAGGGAGGAGAATGAGTCTAGAGGGAAGTGTCTAGGGTGTCCAGAGTACTGTTGTCACTGTTGTTACTGTTGCTACTGTTGCTATTGTTGCTATTGTTGCTACTGTTGCTATTTTTACTACTGTTATTACTGTTGTTACTGTTGCTGCTGTTGTTACTATTTCTACTATTGTTATTCTTGTTACTGTTGTTACTGTTGCTACTGTTGCTACTGCTGCTATTGTTGCTGCTGTTGTTATTGTTGTTACTGTTGTTACTATTGTAACTGTTGCTACTGTTGTTACTGTTGCTACTGTTGCCATTGTTGCTATTGTTGCTACTATTGCTACTGTAGTTACTGTGGTTACTGTTGCTACTGTTGCTATTGTCGCTATTGCTGCTATTGTTACTGTTGTTACTGTTGCTATTGTTGCTATTGTTGCTACTATTGTTACTGTTGTTACTGTTCTTACTGTTGCCACTGTTGTTACTGTTGCTACTATTGTTACTCTTGTTACTCTTGTTATTCTTGTTACTGTTGTTACTGTTTCTGGTAAGCAGAAATTTTTACATTTAGTTCATGTCTCAAGAGAGAGCTCTGGTGGCTGATAAGATTTCAGGTGTCATTTTTTTTAAAGATTTCAATATTTTAAGTCAGTCTAGAAGGGCTATAGTTGAGGAAATACAAAATAAAGCATTAAGTAAAATAAAATAAAAACTCATGTACTAATTTCAGGAAAGCTATTGCAACAAAGTATATAGGGGGAAAAATTGGGTCAGCAAGAGTTCAAAGTTCAAGGCAGTCTAAAATCATTAACTTTATTTTAGTGGATCTCAGATGACACAATACTGCTGTTTATAATAGCCAAGATAAACAGTTGTGTGTACCACACATTAGGCCACTGTGATACAATATGAGAAGGGAAACCAGATAGAGGATTGCTGATGGACACCATCGAGCTATGTTGGGGAAATTTTATATGACACAAAGGAACAAACACAAAGACCTACTTCTCGAGAAACTCAATGTCAGAGAAGTAGTAGTTCTTTTAAATTAACTCAAACTCGTGACACAGCACCAAAAAACATACCAAATCTCATCCTGGAAATAGACTGTAATTCTAAGTGTCCTCTGTTGAGGGAAGACAGAAATAAATACCCAGGAAAACCCAACAGTGCAGCCTGTCTAGTTCTGCTTGAGAATCAGAGGCCTGGCAACCTAAGAGCTCCCAATACTACCTGGTGTGTTGGCCCAGCAGGGGGAGAGAGCAGATTCTAGTTTGGGGGTGACTTTGTTATAATGTAAGTGTCCCTGAACAGTGATGGAGAATCAGTAAATTACCAGACATGATAAATGACCCATTCCCTGACATAGAGTGGATGCATTCTATGCCTGTCCTACAGAACAAGGCCAATCCCACATTGATAAGAAAGTAGGAGTAAAATAAATGCCATCAAATCTCTAGCACAGCACTGCACAACAGCATGGCTGCCGCTACAAGCACAAGGCACACCTTCAACATAAATACTCGCTGTAAGGGAAACCACCCTCAAATCAAAGATGAAGTATTCAAAGAAGAAATGAAAAAAGATGGGAGCTATAGTTTGTAATGTAAAAGTATTTGCTGTTAAATTTATCAAGATATACTCAAATCCAGAATGAAACGAAACTTGGCATTCATTATCACTTTGAGAACCTTGTTTCTCAGGCCTGGGAGATGACCAAGGTTTGAATGTCCCACGGTGCTGAGAAAAGCTGCACCTGTGTGTGACAGCTAGCTGTGTGACTGAGGACAGTCCTGAGGATGTACATGCACCAATACCACGTGAAGTCACAAAAGCAGAGAGCAGAACCTTGAGAGAGAGGCCACTAGTGTCCCTGCCACACCGGACCCAGCAGGGCTGACTGCTCATACAACAGGATCTCCATGAAGGACTCAGTACCCTAAAGTCTCTCCTCAGCTAGACAGCCCCCTTCTCTTTAGACTCTGGTACACTGTACTAGAGTCTAGAGCGCTGGTGATGAGCCATGTGCCAGAAGCCACCCTTCCCTGGCTGGAGCCCCTGAGAAGTAGTTCCCTTGCCTGGCAGTGCCCCAAGAACATGCCTGTTAGTTACTTCACTGAGAGCTGCTCTCAAAGCTCTTTCCTGCTGGAATCCACAGGTGACAGCAGTTACTGCCATTATTCTGATGTTTGCTGTGTTAATGGTAGGAAGACTTAAACCCTTAAGTGGAGGAGGCCAGAGCCCTGTGATGCAGGATTTCAGTAATGTTTGAAAGTGTCCTTGGAGAAGTGCTAACAGGAGCCCTGGGTTTGTGATTGCCGGGTGTGGTCACATGATGGGATGTATCCTCATAGCTAGAGACCCTCTCAGCAGAGACCATTCATGTCCTGTTGGTAAATCTGTACTAATCTCACTTCTTTACATAGGTTACAGAAGTGACCCTGTAGGGTGTTCAGCCTAAGAGGGCTCACAGCTTCTTCTTGTGGCCTTGTAGAACTCTTCTCGAAGTCTCTACCATTAGGCCCTGGGGTCCATCAATTGGCTCCTGGTCTTTTCAGCTGCCACACAAAGTGGGTTCCCAGGAGACTGTGGCCATAGCCAACATCTGACTCTTCCCCAGCTTTTGACACCCTCATCCAGCTGGGGAGGAGGGCACAGATCGTCAGCTTTTGTCGTGAGATCACTGTGCAGCACTCTTCTAGAATTCCCTTCATAGCAGGTCAATGGATGAAACCAGTTTTTGTCTCTAGATTTGGAGGCTTGCAGGGCCATTCAGAATGCCATGGTGATGCGGGAGACTTTCCAGCACAGACAAAGCTCAGTCCACTGAGGCCAGAGACAGGGGTTTCTGAATTGCTGTGCTGTGCTGAAGGAAAGAGCCTAGATGTGCTGAGGGAGGCTGGCTCTGCAATTAACCATCTGCTATGGCTAAGTAGAGGTTACCTAAGGCTCCCATCCTCCTCCAAGATATGGAGATATGGTTCCATCTTTCTGGATGATTCTGTTTCAAGGTGTGGTTCCCAAACCTTGAACTGAAATGTTCCTGGATTGCTGACTACATCTCAAAAGGACAGAGAAAGGATTGGTACATGCAAGTTTTCTGAAATTAATACTCTGAGTAGAGGTCAGGACCTGCAGTCAGCCATGGCAGGAACACACGGCACACAGCAGACATCCAGCTTTCTGAGGCAGGATCATGAAGGAGCTGCTGTCTGGCACCTTTGTAGAAGAAATGAGTGCTGACCCAGCTCCCTGGGAAGCTGGTGTTTGTACAGAGTCCTGGTTCCAAGTCCAGATGATAGGTGGATGAGGAGAGGGGATGTACTAAGAGACAGACACATGTGGGCCTGTTTTCCCACTTGATGCTAGAACCCAGTGTTGGCCTTGATCAGCTGGAGGTCAGCAGCCCCACTCAGGATTCCTCCTCTAGTCAGTACAGAAAAGAGAGGAGGCCAGGGTCCCCAGGTCGCAGGAGGAGGAAGCCACTGCTCCAGGCAGGAGAAGTGAAGATATTCAGGATAACAATCTCTGAGGTGGGTTATTAGTACAGACCAAATGGAAACCGAAATCCTGCATCTGGAAGTGAAGAAGCTCAGTGATTTTTTTTTTTTTTTTTTTTTTGTCAACTTGACACAGACTAGAGCTAGATGATATCGAGAAAGAACCTCAGTTAAGGAATTACCTCTATTATGTTATGTTTATGGGACATTTTCTTGAATTATAACTGATGTGGGAGGGCCCAGCCCAGGATAGGCAGTGCTACACAGGACACTGATTTATATAAGAAGTAAGGCTGAGCAGGCCACGTGGAACAAGCCAGTAAGTAGCACCGCCTGCCCGGCCTCTGCTTCAGTCCCTGCCTGGCTTCTCTCTATGATAGACTGTGGCCTATACATCAATTCAACTCTTCACTACCCCAGGTGGCTTTTTACCACAGTGTTGACCACAGCAACAGGAAAGCAAACAGGGGCCAAGAAGATGCTGTATCCTGGATGGTGCTGGAAGCACATCTCAGGGATGGCAAGAGCCGGGCTTCCACGGTGGCCTCCTGCTGCATTCACACACCGTCATATGACAGACACATGGTGGCACACAGTGGGCATGGCAGTACACAGTGGGCACGGTGGCACACAATAGGCACAGCTGCACACACACCATCTTACTGAGATGTTTCAAACTGGCCTTCTCCAGAAGTTCCCACCTTATACCTAGGGGAGAGCAGACAGCTTTTCTAGCAATCAAGGCCTTCTTCCATCAGTGTCGATCTCTGTGATTAAAGACACTTTCTTCTCATGACACGGTAGGAGCTACATGGAGTTCAGCCTTGCCATTTCAATTTCCTTATTTGTTTCTGCTTAAAAACATCACAGCCTCCTTACAAATATTACCTTCTGTGATCATATCCCAGCGTTCTCAATGCTGTCTAAAAGACCCAGAATGGACAAGCACCATGGGGATTTAGACGATGTCAAACGGTGTCTGTAGCTCCTCACTTTCATGGTAGGCTCAGCCTCGTGATCGGTCACGAGGAAGCGTGCACTGGTTCCTTCAAGCCTTTCTGACTAGCCCCACCCAGAGGACTTGATCCAGCAGGCTCTCATGAGCTGGGCCCAGTGCAGTGGGATAACAGCTCCATCCAGCCCCCTGTGAGTGTTTTCCACAAGCCGCCGACATGTATGTCATTTGAAATCACAGAGCTGTAAATGACTAAAGGCCCTTCTGCAACGGTGTCAACCTACCAGGGAAATGTGCTTCCGATACATGTCCCTCTGCATTTGATCAGAGATAAAAGCGTCCCACTTTGAAATGAAAGTGTATTAAAACAGCTGTTTCCTGGGACAAATGAAAGGCAATGGAGATCAAGAGAAAGACAGGGCCAGCCAGGGGCAGTCCTGTGGTTTAAGGGAGTCAAGAGCTCAGGCATCTGAAGATGCCTGCTTAAATCTATGCTGTTTTAAACAGTGAATTCTTCTGCCACCCCAGGACTTGGAGGAAAGAATATGGCTGTCCTAAGACCAAGATCCATGTACATACCAGGTGTCCAGGACCCAAAGAGCAAAGGAAGCAGGTTCTATGTTCTTAACATGTAGACACAATTCCTGCTGGGCCTCTGTAGAGTGTGCGGTGCTCATTATTTTCTTGAATGAGACCTCTTTTTTTTTTTTTTTATAGTTCTTTGACTTGTGATCATTTGGAATCAGAAAATCAATCACTGGTATATGAAAGAACTATACGTTCATTACTACAACATCTATGCCAAGTTCTTGGCCTAAATTCTTATTTGTGTTTTTTAGCAAAGTTATTAAGAGGAATAGCTTTGCTGCTGTGTGAGTTTTAAGACAATAGGTTTTCAAACTCCAAAATAAATTATTTGGAAGCCCAGAAAGTATATAATGAACAAAATGCACTCTTTCTTAAGATTATAAATTGATATATGTACAAGAGAACTCCTTAATTGCTTTAGTCATATCAAGGAGACAGAACAGAAAAGAAGGACTCATGACCATCCAATGCCCACAGCAACGTTGGCAACCCTTGGGAGCTTTATGCAGAGCCTAATTTGTGTGTAAAGCATTCCCCATAGGCCTATATTTTTGAACAGTTGGTCCTGAGCTGCTGATGCTATTTTGGGAGGCTATGGAACCTTTCAGACATGAGCCCTTCCTCGAGAAGGTAGGTCACCAGTGTGCGACATGATTCCTAGGGAGACACGGACAAATGTCTCCCTTCCAGAGATGGTAAATAGAAAACCAGTAGCAAACCAAAAGAACAATTCTTGGGGAGCCTGTCTACTTATTGAGGTTACTTACAGAATTGTTAGTGGGAGGATACTTCCAGGGTCACAGAAGACCCAGCATGAGGGACAGCTCGTGCAAGCTGAACCCCTGAAGCTCTATGTCTGATTCACAGGCAGCTCTCCCACAGGGGACAGTGGGGCCCCCAGGACGGTTGGGAGGAGACATCAAGGGGTTCTTGGGGTTACTGAGGAGGACACAGGAGGTAGCTTGTATTAGGTGTCGTAAGACAGTACGGTCACAACAGAATTTGGCATCCCATAAGGAAAAGCTGTGACTCGGACATCAAGCCTGTAATGGTTTTTCTCTACTGTCCACACCTTTAAGTGCATCTGTGAGAGCTTTTCTGGAGGGTTAACTGAAGAGGAAAGCTACCTGGTTGTTGGTAGCACTGTCCCATTCCCTCTGCCTCCCATCTGCATAGTTGTGGGACACTATGAGCAGTTCTTGTTGACATGCTGCCCCATCATGTCTGATAATTTCTTCAACCTGTGAGCCACAGTAAACCCTTCCTGCCTCAAGGCATTTATCACAGACATTTGGTTACAGCAACAGAGAAGTCTCTAAGGGCAGAGGCCAGAGGACAGGAGAGGGAGCTGGCAATGCTCAACTTTGGGGTGGGTTTCCCACCTTAGGCCCTACTGTGAGTAAAGAAATGGTGTCACAGAGACAGGAAGGGGCAGGGTTTCCACTGATGCTTGGGGATGAGGCATGACCACAGGGCTTAAAGACTGTCTTCAAAATGCAAACATAGAAAGGAAGGCGTAATCGGATCTTTGTCTTATACAACACGTGCAAGCATGGTGCAATTTACCACGTTATCAGAACGCCAATCTTTTCTTCTCTCCTTTCATAAGCAGAGTATTTTTTTTCAAAAGCAGCATACTATTCTGTTTGGAACTAAAAATTAAATTTTAACTTTGTAAGGTATGGGGATGTAGTCAAGGCCAGGGCCTGAAATGATGATGTTTAAGGAAGGGGGCATGGCTGGAGCATGCTGCAAAGCCACTTACGGAGGAAACTCTTGGCGTCCTATTCAAGAAGTCCCTGTGGGCCCCAAGCAGGCAGCACTAATCAAGGACTTGCATAGAAGAAATGACCAATACCACTGGCAAAGTGCACAGTGCTTCGCTGTTCCTAAGGCACACTTTCCTATACACTAAGCAGGCATGCTTGATTTAAGAACGACGTGAACCTTAGGGATGCAGGTGGATTTGCACCAGAGTCTCAAGAGAACTCAATGTGTTGAAATGTGGAGCTGTTCTGCAATTCGGCAGACTTCAGCATGCCTGAGCGCACTGACAAACCCCCATTCCATTGTCAAGTGTGGTGAGGCCATGGCTGAACCACAGGCTTTGTAAACGACATACGAAGGATGTTATTAATATTAATGCCATGTGGTTTCCAAGGGAGCCAATGCAATCCAAGTTGAATTACTAGAGGTATTAACTCCAGACCAAAGAAAGTGCTATTATAATGATTTTATAAAGTTGAGAGTAGTATATATGATATTTAAGAATGTAGACTCAGGAGCTGACTGACCTGGGTTTAAATCCTGGTGCACAGAGGGAGAATAAGCTCAGCCCAATATGGTAAGAGAAAGTAGGAAGGACAGCGAGTAATGAAGGTGAGCATACTAGTTGGGAAATGAATGCACCCATGGGCGTGCAGTCCCCAAGAACTTCCAGTTTCCTATTTGCACCCGCCAACCTCTGTGCCTATGAGTGTTTGGAAAGGTGTCTCCCTGGCTCATGACTCCTCATAGAACAAGGTCCCACAGAGGTTATGCCAAAGCTGAAACAAGTGGACCCAGCAACTGTGTCTCTCTGTGTAACTCGTGGGGAGTGTCCTGGCTGCATATAGATCAAGAGTTTATTTATTTATTCGTTCATTTATTTATTTATTTTTATTAGATATTTTCTTTATTTACATTTCAAATGATGTCTCCTTTCCCAGTTTCCCCTCTGAGGAAAAAAAAAAAAAAACCTGTTCCTTTCCCCCTCTCCCTGCTCACCAACCCACCCACTCCTGCTTCCTGGCCTTGGCATTCTCCTACACTGGGGCATAGAACCTTCACAGGACCAAGAACCTCTCTTCCCATTGACGACCAACTGAGCCATCCTCTGCTGATATGCAGCTGGAGCCATGAGTCTCACCATGTGTACTCTTTGCTTGGTGGTTTAGTCCCTGGGAGCTTTGTGGGTACTAGTTAGTTCATATTGTTGTTCGTCCTAAGGGACTGTCATCTCAAATGATAGATGACATAAGCCATGACCTCGCACCCAAGAAAGGTTGACAAAAGAGCTCAACATGGGTCTCGAATCCCACTTGTCTCACAGTGTTGAATGCTGTATGTCCAGGGCTGAGGGGTCAGTGCCGCTGGTTATGTGGGGGTTAAGGAGGACTTCCTGCTCTATTCCTCCTCCTGCAGGTTGGTTTGTGTCTATTTTTTGCCTCACAGATGTACAGCCTCTCCTCTGCCTTCATCTTCACAGGATACCACCTCCCTGCATGTATCTATGTACAAATTACCTCCCTTTATATAAGGATACCGAGGATGCCAACCACGCTGGATCAAAACTCACTTTCACATAATTTCTTCTCCAAACCCCCTGCACATCTTATGGACTGGAGCTCAGAAGTTCAGTGGGGGAATTTGAGAAGATAATACGGTAACATAGGTCAGCCCATACCAGAAAATGTCCTTAAAAGTAAACTAGTTTAACATATGACTTCCTGGGATAACATCTTTGCTTCAAGAAAGTCAGTTTCCCATCTAACTGATGCTTAGAGACAACAGTGATCAGAATGGGGCATGCAGATTACATGCAGAAAAATTACTCTTTGAAGAACAACTCTCTCTGGCAGATGAAGGCCTACCTTGCTCATGAACCACAGAAGCCCTTGGCTTCCCACCGAAGCCGGACAAATGCAGGGCCCAAGGCCATAGCCGGGCATGTGGAGCCGAGAGGAGGAGATGGAGAGTGTTGGAGAGTGATGCTTAAATGTGTAAGCAAGAGTTTGAAAGAGACGGCTCTTCCTTACAGACCATTCCAGCCATCTGCTCTACAGAAACAGGAGCTGAGATGCTGTCGCTGCAACATCTCCAAAGGACGGGGCAGATGTCACGCAGATGTCACATGGCTGCAGAGCCGCTCCACCAGGGATGCCAAGGGTCTGGTATCGTCTATTCTCCTCCCACCTGCAAGGGAAGCCAATCTTCCTGTGCACTTGGGCTGAGCCTGACAACTTGTTCATAGTGTAGACTGTAGATGGGGAAAGTAGTGTGGTACCTCAATATGGTGTCCAAGCAAGTAGACAGGTAGGTGATAGGCCAGGCACATGTGCCACTGTGTGCCTTCCCAAACACGCACAGAGTCATCTGATGAAGGTGCCAGAGAGCGCCAACATGCAGTTTATTCCACAGAACACCTGCTCTGCTCAGGCTCCTCATGAACAGAAAGGGGTATGGTATGGAGGACAATGCCTAAGGTGGGGACGGGGTGGGGAGCAAGGCCAGGTCTGGTGGTTAGATCTGACTGTCAGCTTGGCAGGACCTAGAATCTAGAAAGACAGTTCTGTGCATATTTGTGGGAGAGTTTCTAGACTGGGTTAAGTGGGAGGAAGACCCGACTGAAATGTGGGCTGCAGCACCCCATGGGCTAGGACTGAACAAAAAGGAGACAGCAAGCTGAGCAGCTGGGCTCACCTTTCTCTCCTTCCTGACCAGACAGAGCGTGAGCTCACGTTCTGTGGCCGTCCCTTACTGCCGCGACCTTCTGTGGCCCTGCCTTACTGCTGTGACCTTCTGTGACCCTGCCTTACTGCCGTGACCTTCTGTGACCCTGCCTTACTGCCGTGACCTTCTGTGGCCCTGCCTTACTGCCGTGGTAGACTGTACTTCTAAATGAAAACCTAGATGAACTCTTCTCGAGCTGAATTTCTCGGGAATTTGATCAAGCAATGAGAAAAGTCATTAATACAGAACACTGATCCCAAGAAACAAGATTCTGTGATGACCCTGCCCAGTGGTTCTGGGCCCTTTAGAACTGATCTGTAGGGGGGAAAGTGGAATGTTTGGAACTTTGAGCTGGAGACACCTAAAATGCTGTGATCAGAGCCTAACCACAAAGTTCTTAAAAGTACTCCTTATGTTTATTTTGTTGTTGACCTTAAAAATTTAGCTCTTAACACATGCCTGATACATAGTAGGCATTAATACATGGCTGATACATAGTAGGCATTAATACATGGCTGATACATAGAAGGCATTAATACATGGCTGATACAGAGTAGGCATTAACACATACCTAATACATAATAGACATTACACTCGCCTGAACATAGTAGGCATTCAAGATATGCTTGTAGGCCTGGGAGATGGTTCCATGTGTAACATGAAACATGCTGGTTGCACATTTACAGGGCCTTGTGTTCAGATGATCAGTCCTTACACACATTAGCAAAAAGGAGGCCATGAATTTGAAAGAGAGCAAGGGGAAAGATCTAAGGGAGAGTTTGGGGCAGGAAATGAAAAGAGGGAAATGACCTAATTATATTATAATCTCAAAAACTAAAGAAAATTATTTTCTAAAGAGTTAGGCACAGACACAGGCTGTGTACCCACTTGAAGAGGGCGAAAGAAAGAAAGAAAGAAAGAAAGAAAGAAAGAAAGAAAGAAAGAAAGAGAGATGGTTGGGTCTCACTGGATGTCAGTCTAGCTGAAAACCAGTGACCTCGAGGTTCAGCTAGAGATTCTGTCTGAGTTATAAGTATTAGACAATATACATGCTCAAGCAATTGGATAAGCAGCAATACCCATCAGGAACCTTAAATAAAAAGAGTGTTATGTTTCATGAAGATGGAAAGAAAGACCTATAGACTTGACACATGGAGGGGGAGAGGGAGGGGACTATAGACTGTGACACATGGAGGATGTGGAGATAGACATATGGACTTCACACCTGGAGGGGTGTGGAGATAGCCCTATAGTCTGTGACACCTGGAGGGGTGTGGGGATAGACCTATAGTCTGTGACACCTGGAGGGGTGTGGGGATAGCCCTATAGTCTGTGACACCTGGAGGG
>JADRCD010227547.1:27025-49778 GCA_019843815.1 Montemys delectorum
CCTGGAGGGGTGTGGGGATAGCCCTATAGTCTGTGACACCTGGAGGGATGTGGGGATGGACCTATAGTCTGTGACACCTGGAGAGGTGTGGGGATGGGGCACTTGGAGTCAGGGTTGCATCTTAGACAGGATCCTGGACATCTATCAGGGACACAGGAAATGAGACTACGAACTGGCCAGTTGATCTTGTTATATCCACATTATTCCTGTCATTTGGATAGAAACCACTTCATGGAATACAATCCCTGTACTATCTCTTCTGTGCAAATCTGAAAATCTTTCCAAGTGAGGTTTCCTCAAAGAAGGAGTTATGCCAAAGGGCTAATGTAGATTAGACAGCACTCTAGTTCACTGTGTATCTTCTCTTCCTGAGAGAATGAAGCCACATATGCCAGTGGGCACAGGGTCACAGGGGACACAACACCTTTAGAAATAAACATCGGCACTTCTTCTCATATCAGAATAAAAAAAGAAACTATGTAGGTGAAGAGAGTATTTTCTAAGGAGCACTCAAGTCTTTGTGTTAGTAACAAGACAGTCATAAAATACTGTTTAATCTCTATCATACCAAGAGAGACCTCAGAAGTCAGAGGGAAGACCATAGGGTTGATGTGCATCTACAGGATCCTGAGTCTTGACATGGTCAGTCATTGCGTAGCAGAAGGAGCCATCAGGGCTTCTAGACAAATGTGTGCACACTGCTCCAAACTTTGTTGGCTCCATTCATTACATTCGTGACTCTATGGCTACTCTGGTCAGGTTTTGTTGGAGTCATCCAGGTGTCTCATTTTACCAGGAAAATACTACTGATATTTTTTCCTTTATGTTGAGGGGGGCAAAGGATTCTTTTGAGAAAAACACTGAAATAGGAACCCAGGAAGTTCCCCTAAATATATATATATATATATATATATATATATATATATATATATATATAACAAGGTTTTGGGGTTAGATGTTAAAGGATCCAAACACAAGAGAAAATGAGGTGTTTGTGTTGGGAAAAAATTAAAATGTATTTGACCTAATAATTCAATGTAAAAATAAGTTGATTTATAAAAACACCTAAAAAACCTGTGACTGCTAATGACAAGGTTGCAGCTGGAGTTTCTAAGCATGAGATGAGTCAATGGGCATGAAAAATAGAACTAGAGACACGTGTGACATTAAAATTAAATATCACAGGGCATGAGGCAGAACGCCAAGAGTTACTGTGGAGGAAACACTGCTCTTCACACTGGGACACGTCTTGATGATCAGCAAGGAGAAAGGGGCCTGCCACCTATGAAAGCTAAGTCACAAAGACTATGAAGTCGTTGTAGCCAGTGTCTACCCCATGAACCGTGGTCACAGGGTATTCCTGTGCCCACGGATGAGCTGTTTCCCTGCCAACGGAGGCAGAGAAGTGGGTGGAGCGTTAGCCAAGGCTTTCTAGGTCTAGGTAAACCTGTATTTGCCTCACTTTCAGCTGTACTACATTCTACCTGGAGTTTAGGGTGAGTCAGTTTACAGCTGGGGTACTGTGGTGGGTCTCACGGTATCTAAGGCAATAAAGTACCCCTCTGTGCCCTCAGCCGGGAAGAACACAGAAGCACCCCTAACGAGTTGTTCTCACCCAGCTGGCAGAACTGTGACATGTTAAAATCACCCGCTTCACAGGGCCTGGACTCTCCTGGCAGCTAAACCTAGAGCATGTCTGTGAGAATGTTGAAGATTGAGTTAATAATTAAGGTGAGAACATGCACCCTAAATGTGGATGCATCATTCTGTGAGATGCTAGGCTGAATAAAATGGAGAAAATGAGTTGAGCAAAAGTGTTTGTTGACTGCTTCTTGACTGGAGAGACCATGTGACCAGCTGCCTTTCTCTTTCTACCATGATGCTACCCTTCTTAAACCAGGAGCCCAAATAACCCCCCTACTCCCAGGAGTTGTTTTTTAGATAACTCATCATGAGAATGAGAAAAGTAACATAAGAACATTTTAAGTTCAAGTCCTTTTCTCCATTTGTCTGTGGGTCAGAAGCGTCACAGAACTGCATGTTGCTTCAGACGTCCCAACAAAGGCCATTCTGGGTACGGCACTGAGCCTAATGTGACTTCAACCCACCTCGTGTGTACTCCAGTCTCCCAAACCTTGGTGTGGCTCTGAGGTGTGAAAACTTAGCGGAGCTCTGGCAAGGTGTTCTGCTTAGTTACCATTGTCCTGGGCTGGAGCAATCTGCAAAGCCGCAATTGAAACATTGTTAAAGCACTTTGCTTCAAGCTTTGTTGAAGGGTAAAGAAAATTCACAGCAGCTCTGAGCCCCCTCATAGCACTTGGGAACAGGAAGTGCTTGGCAACCTGCTCATGTTTGACACAGTAACTGAAAGGTGGGGTGAGCTGCTTCGGGGAAGAAAGAACACAGGCTTTGCCCAATCGGAAAGATCACAGGACTCGGAGCAGAGGCCCAGGTTGCTGGTAACTGGAAGGCATTCGCAATCACAGGGAAATCGCTGCTGAAAATAAGCCTTAAATAAGATTTATACTTGAGGTCACCTGAGTCTGTCTCACCCTATCCAGAAAATCTCCCCTAAGATGGGAACGTTATTTCATGTTGCCATATTTCTGGAATGGAGTCCTCATCGCTTGCTTAGACCACACACAAGTGCCTTACAAGCCATGAGCTGGTGACCATACTCTGGCCCTTCCCCCTCAATTATTCTTCAGAGGATTCAGTGTGCTCAACAGAGTCCGAGATATCCACGTAGTGCTATCTGAAAAAGTCAGGAATCAGGACTAGAAACATACTATGTTTGATACCTATGGCCTTGGTGTGAATTCTGCACTAGCCCCACGAAGGTCACAGCAAGTTCTGAGGACATGTTATCAGGACTCAAGGTTTAAATAATATTCCCAAAAGACTTAAGTCTATGCAAGTCATCCGAGAGCACACAGCAATTCACGTAATGTTTTTTGACCCTCACTCCCCTGATCTGATATGGGTTCTCATAGCACAATCTCAGGGCTTTGACCCAAAGACTAACACAGAACCCTTATGAAGGCGAAGTAAAGATGCTCAGTCTGGCCTCATCAACAGTGTCTGACACACACTGAGCATTTAGTAAAAGATGCTTGTAGTGGTTTGAATGGGAAAAGCCCTCTGCAGTCTCGAGGGTTTGAACACTTGGTCTCTGGAGAGCACCACTGTTTGGGGGGGGGGGGGTAGGGCTTGGCTGGGAAGCAGGTCATGTTTGTGTGGGCCTTGAGGTTTCATAACCCATCCCTATTCCATGTCTGCTTTCTGCTTCACAATCCACCCAGATATGAAGAAGCATCCCCCTTCAACAGAAGATCACCCAGCCATCCCTGACCCCATGCCTTCCCCTCATCGTAGACTGTACCATGAAACTTAAAAATAACCCTTATAGATTGTCTTCTTGTCAGGTCACAGCAATAAGGTAACTAACACTCCACAAACTGCGGTTTTGTTAACTAGATTACAACACAATCCCAAAGAGAGTGCACAAAGAGAAGGAGAGCAAATCCACATGAAGCATAGAGAAATGTTCTTTAGGGCCATTGCAGGCTTCAGTGCCAGTCACAGAGAGATGGGAAACTCACTTCCACGATGCTGTTGACAGTACAGTGAGAAGTACCTTTTATCCCTCACAACCCACAGTGCTCTGTGGAGGAGAACACCGGCTGAGAACAAACGTTAAGTAAAGTAAGATGTCATCGTGTGTGCGTACCCAGATGGAGACTCATGGGAACTGGCCAAAAGCTTGTCAAGACTTTAACATGGCTTGAAAAAAAACCTCACCCACCAAATCTCTTAACTACACAGTTTTAGACTAAATTCTGGCACTCCTCTTAAACAAGAGCTGTGCCTGCCACAGAGCTGACTTTCTGTGTATCGTATGCACTCAGCTGTCTGCAGTAAACTTCACCCTTCACCAAATGCCGCATTTTTTCCCCAAGGTGAGTTAGCCCTGCATTCTCCTGAGAGCATGCCCATGCTCTATGATTTGAGGAATCCTGATATTTCCCTAGAGACCTTTTCATCTGAAATCACTCAGTTTGTAGAGGCAAATGTTCTCACAGAGGGGAAACAAGGAAGAACCTGAACTTCATTTGCTTCCCCCACCTCACATATTTCAAATATCCATAACCATTAAAAAAGAAGCAACCACTTTCTATTTGTGTGTTGACGACCACACAGGACAAACAAGAATTATTTGTCAGAGTTCCTCAGCCATCCTTGGTAGACTCCCAGAAGGAAACAGACTGCTCCAAACACAATCAAATGACAAATTAGCCCGGAGCTCCTCTGAAGGAGGAATAAATCGTTCTCACTTCCGCAACAGCTACAATGACCTGTGACTAATGGAATCTCTGTGGAAAGAGGCTGGAGTCCCCTCCACAGGGAATGTGTGCATCTCTGCTGCCAGAGGGGCTCTGTGTGAAGGCTTCCCTTGCCACCGTGAGTGTTCGCAGACACCCAGCAATGTGCAAAGATGGGGAACTTCCACCTCGAATCCCCTGTTGGAGGGGTGTTTGCAGTCAGAATAATAAAGGAGCTCTCTATTCAACAAATAGCTAATGCCTTCCATGACACATTCACACCTCTCTCCCTCCTCCCTTCCCTTCCCCAAGTTGCTTGTAGCAACTATTTCTGGCATGGTGAAGCATTCACACTAAAAATTTGTTTGAAAAGATCCCAGGAAGAGAAGGAGGGAGGAAGGGAGGAAGGAGGGAAGAAGGAGGGAAGGAAAGGGAGGGAGGCAGGGAGAGAGAAAAAAGAGGGAAAAGATGACAGCAACTTTTACCTTTCGGTTTTAAGATCGAATCCAGAGATAGAACATTTCTACTTCTTTGTCATTTTTATATTTTTTTATCTACAGGGATGAACTCATTGAAGGGGGAAAAGAACAATACTAGCAATTAGTTAGCTCAGAGTAAAATCATTCATGAACAAAAGCCAACAAGGGGTCACTACTGTCCCAACCCCAGAGCACATTGCTCACCCTGGCCCAAAGTCCCTTCCGTTTTCTCTGCTGTGTCTTGTCGGCTCTGTGTTCCTTATGGTATCTCCAAGTTCTAGGGATGGCCTGAACAACTCAGAAACTCTGCATCTAAATCTAGTACCTTCTCCCACCCCTCCTACCTTCCTACAAGGCCCAGACTCAGGCCAGACAAAAGTCCTTTCCAGAAGACTCCTGCAAACAGTGAATCTTCTCCCTGGGTGGGTTCAGAATCATTCTTGAGTCACAGTTTGAGTATGAAATGTCTCCACGGGCTCTCATGTTTGAACCTGTGATCCTTGGCAGGAGGTTTGGGGCGGTCGTGGGACATGTAGGGGTGATGTATGGCTATAGGAAAACCACTGGGAATGGGTGTAGGCTACAACTGACCCTACTTCTGGCCTAAGCTTTCAGCTTTCTGGTCTATCAAGATATGATCAAGCACCCTCATATTCTTACTGCCACAGTGTCAAGAGCCACTCCCAACACCATGAATACCACCACCACCACCTCCACCACCACCACCACTACCACCGCCTCCGCCACCACCACCACCACCACCACCACCACCTCCTCCACCACCTCCACCACCACCACCACCACCTCCACCACCTCCACCACCACCACCACCAAAACCACCACCACCTGAACCACCTCCACTTCCACCTCCACCACCACCACCTCCGCCACTACCACCACCACTGCCACCTCTGCCACCACCACCACTGCCACCTCTGCCGCCACCACCACCTCCACCACCTCCACCACCTCCACCACCTCCACCACCTCCACCACCTCCACCACCTCCACCACCTCCACCACCACCTCTCAGCCACTGAACCGTGAGCCCAAACCAAGCCTCCCCCCCCCACTAAGTCGCCTCTTCCAGCTGCCTCATCACAGATAAGAAGCTAGTGCAGAGACCTTCTCTGGCCTTGTCTCCCTCCTTCCCTCCCTCGGCCCAGCAAGAGGAATGGCTCTCCAAGTCTGTCTTCTAGGGAGGGGCAGCATCGGCCTGCATGGCTTCTCCAGGCACCAGGCAAACACAGCCACATCCTCACAGCTCTGTGCTGAACAGCTGGGAAGCAGCCAGGAGAACAATCAAACATTAATAATGAATTTGCTTTGACAGCGGCTTCTTTTTTCTCTGTTCTGCTATTCACAGTCCGTCACCTTAAGTACCAGCAACTAGCTCACAGAATTGCTGAGAGAACTCTGCAAGAAAAGGGATCAAGCCGATGAGAAAGGCAAAGGGCTTTCCAGACAGATGAAGTGGTGGGTGGCAGGGTTGACGAACACACCCCACTGTGAGGGGATTATCTTGCAAGGCCTCACCGGAGGTTGTCTGATGCCTAACATGCATAGGCAGCTGAACTGGCCCTCTCAAGGACAGCTGTGTCCCAAGGTAAGGGTGCTTGAATGGCTTCCACTGGACACACTTCAAACCATCAGCTTCCCAGGAGCACAAGCATGAATGGCCAGAGAGACACAAAGGCCCGTGAAGGTGAGGCAGAGGAGAAAAAGCAGAGAATGGGACACAGCAGCAAGAGAAAGGGTGAAGAGGAAAGAGGATGCAGACAGGCAGTTCTCTGCTTCCTCAGACCCCTCAAACGGGGTTCTGAAATTAGCTGCCATGAGCACACTATGTCACAAGCATAGATAAATACAGTATCGGAATTTATTAAACAGTAACTTCACAGGTTCCGCTGATTTGATGGCATCAGCTTGGGATAAATCCCACTGACCTTGGAAATCTGACTGAGGCGAATTCAGGTATTATTTTTTTAATCCCAATTTTAATTAGTAATGTCCATTTGTACTTATCTCTCTGCATATGCATATGTCTACATACCCATAGGCATGTATGTAGTTTGCAGAATAAATGCAGGTTAAAGAAGCTAACAGAGTTCTCCATATCCAGAAGTGGCTGAGAACAGGTCTATGTTGCTAAGAGAAGGAGCCAGGCAAGTGCTGGGGTCAAATGGGTCTAAGAGCAAAGCTGCAAAGTCCAGTTGAAATGAAAGGCTGAGACAACCGGTGACCAGGAAGAAGAAATGGCAGATCCAAGGACAAGTCCTGATGGATAAAGAGCAGTGGGCAGACAGTGAAGTAAGCCATTGCAGACACCAGAGACACAGGGGAGAGTTGGGAAGTCCACTGATGTTTGGTTCTTGACAGATACAACAGTTATCAGGTAACAGTTTGATGTGAGGCCATGCTACCCCAGTGTTGGGTGTCCATTTCAATGGGGTCCATGTGAGAGTGTCACACACTTTTCTTGCTTTCCATGTATCTGTCAAATTCTTAGCTTGGGCTTGGTTCCCTGATGTAATTTTTTTTTTTTTTCCCTGATGTAATTTTAAGGTACTCATGTACCCCATTCTGAAACCATCCCCGTACTCTTATGAGTGGCCCCCTTTTTGTTCCTGGGAATAAATTATTTACACCTGTATTGCAGAGTGGTGTCTCACAGATTGTGTGTGGTTTCTGGATCCACCAGACTGTATCCTTCCTTGTCCACAAAATGGAAGCAAAATCTGCTTGGAAAACAGAGTCTCCTAGGTCAAGGCACAGTCTAGAGAACCAGACTGCTTCATACCTCGAGCGCTGGCTGGGAGAAGGCAGAGCCCCATCACTTTACAATAGATCTAGTGCGGGGTTGGGATAGGGCAGGTGGAATCCCCGGATCTTGGGGATGTGCTCCAGACCCCATGTGTCAGCATCTTAAATACAAGAGGAGGCTCTGTGAGTGAATCCTCAGTGGGAACCGTCCTGCTTTATGATGGCTGCAGCACCCAATCCAGTCAAACGTGCCTGCTGTGTTCCCATTCCACATCCACCCAGTGTCATAGCTTTACCTGGTTGACAACCCCCTCCCCTTTTCCTCACCTCAATGCATGTAATGGCCAGCAGAGATGACCTGTGCCGAGGTCATGGGGTGTAGATGTCACTCCTGCCCACTGAGCACACTGAATCCTCCCAGGCAAACTGCCAAAGTTACAGCTGCACAGGTCCTCAAAGGACAAATGAGACTTTGACTGACACCCTTAGAGGGGGGTCTTTTTCTCTGATAGATGTGAGTGTGAGTAGAACTTCCACTTTCCCTTAAAGAAGTCCAAAGTGAAGTCAAGACTGGCACCAGGAGATCACAAAACTGCATCTTGATGACACAATTTGGTTCCCAAGTGTAGGACACATGCAAGTAGCTTAACCCATAAACTTGTTCTTACTATGAAATACCAATTTCCCTTGTGTCCCCTGTGGACAGACCAAGGCAAGGCTTATAAAGGACAACATGTAATTGGGGCTGGCTTACAGGTTCAGAGGATCTGTCCATTATCATCAAGGTGGGGGCATGGCAGTGTCTGAGCAGGCATGGTGCAGGAAGATCTGAGAGTTCTACATCTTCATCTGAAGGCTGCTAGTAGAAGACTTGACTTCCAGTTAGCTAGGATGAGGGTCTTTAAGCCCACACCCACAGTGACGCACCTCCTCCAACAAGGCCGCACCTTATGATAGTGCCACTCCCTGGGCAGGGCTTTACAATCCATCACACCTTGCTTTCTTTAGCCCCCGTCATTTTGTGTTTCTGCTTCTACAAACATTGATAATAAGTATTCTGGAAGGAGGCAGAGCCATGGGTAAGGACAGTCAAGTTCTAAGATGCTCCTGGCCCACATGCTGGCCCACTGCTCCCACCCCAACTCAGCCTAACCCACCCCTTGTAACCAACCCTGCCACTGAGCCTCAGGTTAATCCTCCTTAAAATCCCCAATGTTGGTGGGGGAGGGGGGTGGCACACACCTTTAAAAGCAGTTTCATGTGTAGTGCAGACTGGATGATGAACCATGGGACGAGTGCCCTCTCAACAATACATTTGCAAAGAAGTGGAAACCATCACATGGAATATTGAGATTAAAATAAGGACAAGGTGATGCCAGTACAAAAGTGGCCAAGATCCTATCCCAGTGGGAAAAACTCCAAACCCTGGCCAACTCATGGGAAATCCAGTGGCACTCACGCTTCTGTGCTGCTCGTCATACTTCTGCTCCCTCCTGTAATCCTTTGTGCCATTTTGTAGCTCTGTCTCCATTTGTGGCATGGAGAAATAGCAGCAGTTGGTACCTTAAATGTGTGTGAATTACATAAAAGGCAATCCTGATTAGAGCTGAAGGTTTTAATTAAATGAGCAATTAGCCTTGAGCATGGATGTTTATACAAAAGGAAAATCAGCTAATTAATTTGGATAATGACTTGCTCCTGCGAACATGAGCCTGCCCCAGGGCTTAGCATGGCACCAGGGTGTTTGCACAACTGGAGGAAGTAACAGCTGGGGTCAGGTTGGGGTCCTACAAGGAGAAGCTCACACGTGATTACTAAGAGGCCTCTAAGGAACACCCTAGCCTTCCCCCACCCTTTACCCAATGCACAGTGCCTCATCAGCTGTCTAGATCTCTACTGTAGGCTCAGGACCTCTCCCTGCAGGCACATATAATGCTGGAGCTGTGTAGACTCAGTCACCAAGAGAAAATTGGCACTCGGAGGTGAGGTGGCTGTGGTGGCCGCTGTTAATTGTCAACCTGACAGAACCTGGGATCACTTGGGGCATGGTGCACCTGAACATGGCTGTGGAAATACCTTGTGTGGGTTAATTGAGGTAGGAAGACTCGTCCACTGTGGATGGGGCCATCCCCTGGCTGGGCTCTCAGGCTATATGGAGGAAGTGAGCTCAGAACACCAATATCCATCCCTCTCTGCGTCCAGACTGAGGATGCAACATGGCCAACTGCTGCTAGCTAGCTCTCGCTGCTTCCGTCTCCCTACTACCTGCCAGAAACTGTAAACTTAAGCTAGGAGCTAAAATAAACCCCCTTTCCTGTAAGTTGCTGTTCTTGGAGTTATTTTATCACAGCAATGGGAAAGATACTAAGATGCTGTTCAATCTGTCAGCCAAGACTGTACTCGCAGGCTGGATACGATGTTGCTCGCTCGTTCCTTCCTGCAGGGAAGTGACCAAGCAACGCTGCAATGTTTCTAGATTCGTTCTGGCTAAAGCATTTGAAATTTGTAACAAAGAAGGGAGTTTCCTTGGGTCTTACGCTTGTTTGTTTTGCTCGAGAGCAAAAAGTATGAGAGTGATTTACACTAGTCTGTGTGTTCCTATCCCCACTGGCACGGGAACCCCAGTCACTGTTCAACTCCAACTTCCTTGATGACAGTGTTGTAGCGTAGCTGAGACCAGTGATAGCTAACATAAAGTTCAATGTGCAGAAGGTTGTCAAAACCATTGGGCGCTTGAAGCAAAGAGTAATAAAAAGATAGATGAAGTATGGGCATATTTAAAAATGTAGAGCTGGGAATGGAGAGGTGATGACTCAGCAGTTAAGAGTGTGCCCTGCTCTTGCAGAGCCGCAGTTCAATTGTTAGCACCCACACCAGGTGGCTCACAACTGCCTAGGACTGCAGCCCCAGAGAACACCCATCACCTCTGGCTCCTGCAAGGCACCTGCATACATGTGCAGACATGTGTGCACACACATGTACACATAATTAAAAATAAAACCTTTCCATTTTTACTGCCTGGCAATTGCAGGAATTACCCAGAGGCTCCCCTTGTTCTCAGTTCCCATCCCCTTCCTCAGCTGTTCCAAGTTAGCTGAGAGTAGCCTGCAGGTGGTCCTCCTTTGGAAAGTGCAGTGTGTCCCCTTACACGTCTTACTGTGTTCACTCTCAGGCCACTGTGTGTGCACAGTGCTCCTGGGCAGGCCTCGGACATACCATGAGAGGCAATGCCCACCACCAGGGATCCTGGATTCTAGGTCTATCATACATTTAACCCATTCTCCTGTCCCCATGAGATGTTACTACTACTCCAGCTTTCTACTTATGGAAGACAAATCCCAGAACAGATTAACAGCATCCCTCCTTATCAAAAGACCAGGCACTGAATTAAAACCAGAGTATAACTTCAGGCTGTTTGATTCCAAACTCATCCAGTCTACCATCCAAGTTTTTCCGGGGTTTTTTTGTTGTTGTTTTTTAAAGACTTTATGTGTATGTGTACGTGTGTGTATGTGTGTGTGTGTGCATGGTGTGTGTGGGGAGGGTGTATGCATGTGTGTATGTTCATGGTCTGTGTGTGGTTGTGTGTACATATGTGTATGGTGTGTGGTACATAGTGTGGTGTGTGTGTGTGTGTGTGTGTGCACTCAATGCATGTTGGTGACAGAAGAAGGTGTCAAATCTCTTGGACTTAGAGTCACAGACAGTTGTGAGCCACCCCATGTGTGCTAAGAGCCCAACTCAGACCTTCTGGTATCCTCTTTGGGGTTGTTCCTTTAATGGCTAACTCATCTCTCCAACTCTCTCCATTTGCAAACCAATGGGAAGAGATGACTTACCCTAAAGCTTGCTGATGTGTTGTTCTAAACAGATTCAAAGTCCAAGGAGGAAGCAGCTCATTCTGCCTGGGCAGATCTGAAGATATCATCAAGATGCCAGGAGCTGAGGGCCCAGACCTTGAAGGGTGTGCAAGATAGTTGCTGGGAAGTAAGAAAGCCCCAGTTTCCTGAAGAGAGAGCAAGAGACACCAGAGATGGGAGAGGAGGGTCATCACACACTAGCAACTGATAGAAATGGGAAGGTTGGTGGCAATATTAAGGAAAAGCATGTGACAGATCAAGAGAAATGAATACACAGCTCCAGACTGGAAGACAGATGACTGAGTAGGTACTGTCCGCCATTGTTGTGGAATGTCATTGTTGCCTGTACTATGCAAGAGCTCTGCAGTTCGTGTGGCTGCAACGTTTCAGAAGCAAATGTGGGAAGCAAGTTATTCCACTGCATAACACTGGGTTTGAACATCACTGTGAACTTCTCCATACAGATGCTTCTGTTCCAGTGTACCCAAGGCAGAGCCTATCTGAGGCCCGTGGCTCAAGACAGAGCTGAGTATCAGGGCCACGGGACAGTTGGGACAATTGGTCTCCAGAAATCTTTAGGGTTAGCAAAGAAGAGATTGAAATCCTATGTGTGCTGGCTGACACACACAGAGAAAGGAGCCTCAGGTAAGGAAATGCCTCCATGAGATCCAGCTGTAAGACATTTTCTCAGTTAGTGATCAAGGGTGAGGAGGGCCCATTGTAGATGGTACCATCCCTGGGTTGGTAGTCCTGTCTATAAGAAAGCAAACTGAGCAAGCCAGGGGAAGCAAGCCAGTAAGGAACATCCCTCATGGCCTCTGCATCAGCTCCTGCTTCCTGACCTGCTTGAGTTCCAGTCCTGACTTCCTTTGGTGATGAACAGCAATGGAAGATGTAAGCTAAATAAACCCTTTCCTCCTCAACTTGCTTCTTGGCCATGATGGTTTGTTCAGGGATAGAAAACCCAACTAAGATATTGTGTCTCCCTTTAAAGAAGAGCTAAGTGATGTTGATGGTCTCATGCCTTTCTAAATTTTCGAGTAGTCCCTCTTCCTAGAAGCTCCAGCACTGTGGGAAAGTGAGCAGCTTTCCTTGTTCTTGAGCACACTTGGAAGGAGAACATGTCACAGAAGCTTGCGACAGGAATCTCTGCCCTCTAAAAGTAGGAGTAAGACCCTCTGGGGAGTGAGGAGGGGGAGGGGAGAAACATGGTGGTAACTGCTGTTAAAGGGCATCATGTCTTTGGTTATTTGTTCTTCTGGGGTGACCATGGACTGTCCACTTCTGGTTAGGGGTCTGCAAACAGCCGGGCGGTGGTGGCGCACGCCTTTAATCCCAGCACTTGGGAGGCAGAGGCAGGCGGATTTTTGAGTTCAAGGCTGGCCAGCCTGGTCTACAGAGTGAGTTCCAGGACAGCCAGTGCTACACAGAGAAAACCTGTCTCAAAAAAACAAACAAAAAAAAAAGGGCGGGGGGTCCACAAACCAGTTCTGACAGAGTCTGACTCAATGTTGAACTAGGGGTATGTACCACACTGGGGACCACCTGTGAGCAAGGTAAGCTCCAGCATCAGAAGATGTCCTAGTCACACGGGGCTGGATTGAAATGGGAGTCAAAAATATCATGGATGAAAACCACAGGGTTCCTGCGTCTACTGGCCATCCAGGGTACCCCAAAAAGTGACTTTCATGCCAGAGAGTCTCAAAAATCAAGGTGGATTGCACCTCACTGCAGCTGGACCTCTAGCTTCTACTTGCTTCCACGTGCATGTGCAAACATACTATATGCATGTGCATAGGACAAACACGCACACACACACACACATACACACACAGAGGAGACCCACAGTACCACCTGTCCTTTGTCCATGCAGGCTAACAAAACCAAGGCCATTGACTCCCGGCTCCAGGTCTGCCCTGTCCTCCAAACTCAGCTCTGACATCCAGGATCTCGGGGTATCTTTATTTCCTATGGGGATAATGTTGACACAGCATCTTCCAAAATTCCCCAAATATTTACACACAGAGTAATCATACCATGATTGCCTAAATGATGTCAATCTCAATACTATAAAATACTTTATTTCCAAATTCCCTAAATATGATTCAGCCTATTGGTATATCACTTGTGGGCTATTACAAGAAAGATATGCATGTGTGTTCTTTTCACAGTACAGTCCCTGATAATTAAGCCTAATAAGCCTTACAGGATCTGGGCTTAGGCTTCGGGGTTGTTGCTTTATATTGAAGAACACAGTACAGAGTGACCCCTGTGCTGGGGGCAATGAAATGGCCTCTTGTCTTTGGAGTAAGCAGCTGGGAGTAAGAATGTCAACATTAGTATGCCCATGTGACACAGTAGTCATGTGACATAGCAGCTCCTGTGGTCTCCTTGACAACTCCGTGGTGCCAGTGACTGGGGAACCAAGTTGCCCCCTCAGTAGATAGTGGAAGACAGCCCAGGATGGTGACAGAGTGAAGACATCATTTAGGTCTAATAAGCTAGCGGCAAGGGAGTCTGAGAGCAGATACCACAAAGAGATGCTGTGGAAGAGTGTGAGAGAGGGACAGCAGGAAAGAGGAGGGGCCTGTGGGCAAGAGGAATAGTACAGAGTATGGGGACAGAGGAAGGGAGAAGGGGTATGGGAGGGATGTAAGAGGCTAGCTGGTGAGCTGTGATCACTGTGTTAAAGGGCTTGGGCCTGAGATTAGGGACCTAATACCCTTAGACCATAGCCATGAAGAACATCAAACCTGAGATGACCTGGGCTTGACACTTGAGACCCAGCACTGCTGCACATCAGGAACAACCCTGAGGATCATCATGCTGGGGTTTTATAAGAATACTTCCACCACATCCCCACATCTTAGGTCTCCTTTAGCAAGGTTTAAACCAATTTCCGTCCCCCATTTTTCTGGCCACAAGAGACAGTTTTATGTCTCTGTTCAGAGGCTGCCTTTGCAGAAAGCTCTGACTCTCTCTCACCTTCACATTCCTTCAGGAGAATGTTAAGCCCCACATAGAACAAAACCGGCCGCTCCTAAGTAGCCACAGAAAGGTCCAGGCCATTTGGTTCCCACACACGAAGCTCTCTCAGCCTCTGTGCAGTTAGTTTTACTATCTGACATTAAAAGAAAATAATAATGTTTCTCCATGTGTATCATCCCCGAAACTCATGACAGAGTAGCTTCGCGTACAAATAGGACCATTGAGGGGTCATGTTGTTCCTTCCAGCATCCATAAAAGCTCAGAAGCATGTCATAGCCACCCGCTGTTCTCTTCTGTCTCAATAATTCATTACGGTATTAATAGGCCAACATTCTCTGCAAGTGCACAGTAAAATGCAGACATGGTTCAAGTTTCTCTTGAAAATTTCCTCAAGCTGGGAGGAAAATCAACGCCAGCTTCCTTGTCTCCCAGTGAAGCAGGATTTCCCCCCATTTCACTCACTTTTCAACCAGAAGCTCCTGTGAGTTTTAATATCACATAACTTTGTTTTCAGTGGGTGAGTCCTCTGTGGACTCCAGTGCCAGGAAGACATTCTGTAGAAGCAAGGCTGCCATTTTCTGGGGTATGCTGTATGATCCTTTGAAAAGCCCCACAAGCAAAGCAAGGCATAGTAGGTGCTGCCTGTAATCCCAACATCCAAGAGGCTGAGACAGGAGGATAGCTGTGTATTTGAGTCCAACCTGTGATACATAGTGAACTCCAGGCAAGCCTTGGCTAATGCCTCAGACCTTGTCTCAAAAAGCCAAAGAGTTGAGAGGAGATCCTTCACCTTCTGTCCTCCTTGCAAATGGAGGTTTTCTCGGTATCTATGGCAGTGTGACATGAGATTGAGGAACTTGAGCCTGGAAAATTCTGGAGCAGGAATTTCCCCAATGAAGAACTGAGCATGTGTGGCCTCTTTTATCTCAATGGCCTTACATGATGATCACATTACTGTGCCAGTTTGGTCGGACTACATCCTGATATTTGTCTAACATCCTGGGTGCTTCTCTGAGGTACTGTTTAGATGAGTCATGATTTACATATACAGACTGCAACTAAAACAAATTACTTTCCATGGCTGGATGGGCCTCACCTATCGGGCTGGATTCTGCCTGCCGATGGTCTCTAGACTTGAGCTAAGAACACAGGCTCTTCCCTGGGCTCCAACGTGCTTGCTCACCTAGTAGCCTATGGACTCACCATCCGTTAGTACAGTGTAAAGCAGTGTTCTTGAAATAAATATAAGTGTGGGGGGGGGGGCGGAGTGTACCACACAGTTGATGGGTACTGCTTCTGTAGACAACCCCATCTTATACACCTGACCATCCACACCTCAGGACTACCTCCTGGGATGACAGCACAGCATCTTTGTCAGCAATAGCAATACATCCCAGCCTTGTGCATGGACAAAGATTAGAGGCCACTTACTGTTGAGTATGTAATTAGTGTCCCATTCGTGTCATTCACATCCCATGAGCTCTTGGCCAGTTTGAGCTCCCATGCTACCTAGAGCCCATCTTCCATTTTGTAAGTTCTAGGTTGAGCACTCTGGTTCATTAGTAACTTCCTGGGAAGGCGACTCATTCAATCTCTTCTATACGCCAGCCACTCCCAGTCTTTGAAAGACCCCAAGAAGATCCAGAGACCCTGAAAGACAAGCCCACTGCTAGACACTCAGAGAATGTGGTTCATAGCTGGATCTGCAAGGGGAAGCACTCAGTAGCTCTGTCACAGAAGCCTACCTAAGAGGAAGTCAGCTCACAACACATGTGTGCACTTACACACACACACACACACACACACACACACACATGCATCTACATACAAACACACCCATGCATATACACACAAACACACATACACATACACCAACACCCATACATATGTATGCATACATACAAACACATATACATACACACACACATACAGAAACACACATACATACCACATGTGCTCAAATATTTGAATATTTGATCCCTGGTAGGTGGCACTGTTTTCAGAGGTAATGCCTTCCTGCAGGAAGTATGTCACCAGAAGTAGGCTCTGAGAGGTCACAGCCTTGAGGATTTAGGGTAGTGGGGAAGGCAGGGATGCGATCCCTCAGCTTCCTGCTTCTGTCTCCACACTGCTTCTGGCATTGTGTATTCTCATCCTTCTACAACAGTAACACCAGATAAAGTCTCCATTCTGTAAGCCGTCTTTGTTGTTGCATTTTATGTCAGTAACACAACAGCTAACACCCTTGGAAGCCATCACAATGGCTGGCATTGCCATAGTAGGTCTATAAGTCAGCCTCCTTTCAATGGATTTGGGCCACGCCTGCTCTAGTCCTTCCAGCATCCTCAGAGGTTCATGTACATGGGTTCCCACCTTCCTGGGGGCTTAGTCTCTGCAGCATTACTGCAAAGGACGTAGATAAAAAAATGAATACCTGAAGATTCAAATCATCCAATTTCTGTTTCTCCAAAGTCTGACCACCAACAAAAACAAGCTATACATACAATTCCACTTAGCAAAATTATCACCCAAGGGCACCACTAGGAAAAGTGCCCTAAGAAAGTCTAGGATACACTCCCAGATCTCCAGCTCCACTGACCCCAGGGAGGTTGCTCCAGTAGCCCAGCACCTTCCCATCTAGGTCCACAGGCATCGTTTGGCCTTGATGATACTGTAGCATTGACCTATCAAGGCACCAGGTGGTGTAGCAGGCTAGTGATGGGTGGTTGTAGCCTGTTTGCTGGGACACTTTCAATGACACAGTCCGTATTTCAAACAACAACTCTAGCATTTGGAGGCAGCTTCAGCATTTTGCACTGAAATATTTGCCCAGGACGACTCATAAGTACTTCAGAGGTCATTCCAAAATTATTATTGTGTGCTGGTTATTTTGACTGTCAATACAATGAGTCCAGAATTCCCTACAAGACAAGCTTCTGGGCCAGAGACATTTAAATGGGATGGGAAGCCTTGTTCTAAATGTGAGTGAAACCATCTCTGGGCTGGGAGTCGAGATTGAGTAACGAGGAGACAGTGAGCTGAACCCCATGCTTCCTGACCACAGTGAGATGTCACCAGCCACCTCATGTTGCTTCTGCCGTGGCTCCTTGCCTGTGAGGGACTGTGCTATAAAATCATGACTGAAGTGAGCTTCTTCTCCTAGGCTGCATCTGTCAGTCTGAACACACAGGAGAGCCAGGGCATCATTTCACAATGCCTTTTTGGATAAGAAAAAAAAATCAACTTTTTCGTTGGCTTATTTGTTAAGACTGCCACTTGATAAGAAACAACAAGAGCAGAGCGAGAAGTCCCTAAAGGCCTTATTTGGCAGTGAATTGCTGAGGACAGAGTGACTGCACCCCAGTAAGCACAGGACTGGGAGGCAATAGGTGGAAAGTTCCAGAAAAGCCATTCCCGGACCTGTGTGGCACTGTAACATTCTGTTCTCCCAAGCATGCTGCTCCAAGGCATATTCATATTCCAGGGCTCATTGCTCAAGGAATTTCAGATGGCTTTGCTGTTTCTATTCATGCCCCAAACCCAGGTAATGTTTTGAATTTTTAAGATGTATTTCATTCCTGAGAGGCGGCATGGATTGGAAGCCTTTGTACACCCAGTTAATGAGCCATAATAAAATCCCATTATCAACCAGGTTTGCCCAGACTCAACCTTCTAAACAAGTGATAGCATCTTTGTTTCTAGAAAGGTGGAACTGGCTGAGGCAGTGAACCCACGATCCTACAGAGGTAGCTAGTCCCAGCCCTCAGGTAGGATAAGGGGGGCTCCTGAGGCTTTGAGAAGGCTCTATGCTCTGACAGACCCAATCTGTCAACATCATCTAATTGGGACCAGCTCCATAGCCTCCTGGGAGCTCTGGTTTCATCTTGTCCTCGACTGCTGTAGATCAAGTAGCCAGTTGTCAGGTGCCTCCATTGTTCAGCTGTTGTGTTTCACTCCTGCTTTTACATTTTTTTTACACGTCATCCAGAGCCACTGTGCCCTCTGGGGGCTTCTGGGATTGGAGTGTGGCTCAGTGTGATGGGCACTGATGTCAAGGAGAAATGCAGTTGCCTCTGAAGGTGAAGCTCCAGCCACCAGCCAGTCGTTACCTACCACTCAAATTCAACTCTAGTGTAAGAATATATCTAAGGATCAGGGAAATTTACCACTAACCCCAGCAAATGGCTGTAGTATCTCATCCTTTGGTCCCCTTGGTTGACTTGGTTCTTAACCATAAACCTGTCTGCTAATAGAGAAAAGACAGAACAAAATCAAAACCAGGAGGTTGGTAGGCCATGCAGAAGATGTTAGATACAGTGTTGATTTATCAGCCAGCATAAAGGCAGGACTGTGGCATCTGCTCATGAGCTGCTAGGGGGAAGATGACTCAAGATTCTTCCATTTTAATTATTGCTGCTATCCTAGCAAATGAGCCTAGGACATTTCAAAGACAGGTCTCCAGGTGAGAAGATATGCTTGTTCCGGTAGACTCTGTCTATTTGGACATGACTCATTCTGAATTGTAAGCATCATCTCGTGTGTCCTCCTTTTGTGGAAGGCAGCAATACTACACAGAGGTTCCAGACATCTGCACCATGGGATCTGTAACAGCGTTTCCAGTTCTAATTAGTAGACTAGCTGGTGGGGTTGCCCAGTGTTGGTGACTGGGTTGCCCAGTGTTGGTGGAAGTCAACAGGAGCCGGACATATAGTGGGATGCCAGTCATCTGTCCCCAATGACTGCTGATTGTTAGTATAACCTCTAGATGTGACCTCTTAAGTCTTGTAAGGAAACTCTTAATGGGTCACACTGGAATCCTACACAAAGCCTCCACTAGGACCTGACAGCTCTCTGAGCTATCCTTGATAAGCTAGGTCAGGGATTGTGACACAGCAGATTCAGAAACTAGCCTGTTCCCAGCTCTTTGATCTCTGGTGGTCTATGAGGAAGAGGGTTAGGAAAGGGACTGTGAACACATACCAATCATCAGGAAATAACAATACAAGGAAACGAGCAAGCTGGATGAGCTGCAAATGATCTCAGCCAGCTAGGAACCCTGCATGCCACAATACTGACCTACCAGGGAAGGTGTGCCCACTTGTACATTAGTGACATAGTGGTTGTAGGACTAAACAGCCACACTCTGATTTGATTTGCGTCTTAGTCCTCAAGAGACTTGCATACCTTCACTGCAGAGAAACATTGTGACAGAGGCTCAGGGTGAACTGGGACAGCCAGATACATTTGTGAGTAAAGGCATTTGCTACCAAGCCTGATGGTCTGAGTTTGATCCTTGAGGACACGTGTTGTAAGGAAAGATCAACTCCTTCAAGTTGTCCTCCAACGTTCACACAGGTACCATGCACACTTGAATGCATTAATAAACACACCCAAAATAAAAATTGTAAAAAAAAAAAAATATCATAAGGGGCTGGAGAGGTGACCCAGTGGCTAAGAGCACCAGAAGTTCCTCCACAGAACCTGGATTTGAGTCCCAGAACCAACATTGTGGTGCACAGCCTCTGTAACTCTGTTCCAGGGAATCCTACACTTTTTCCTGTCATCCATGGGTACTGCACACATTCAGTACACGGATATACACACAGGCAAAATCCTCACGCCCAGAACTATAAATGATTACGTTAAGGGGAGAGGTTCCCAGTAGAGTGCACAGTTCCCATGGATGTTCCTACAAATATCTCCCTCCTTTTACTTTGGCTGCTAGCTTATAAAATGGAAGACTCTCACTGAGACACGTTGGGGGAGGACCGGGGTTTGATGGTGTGCCTTTATTGTAAGGAACTGTCTCCACCTGTGCTCAGGTCAGAAAACAGGGGCTCCTGTGCTGGCTGAGGGAGCCTCATTGTGCAGTGGAGAAATGTGTGGCCAGGTGTGAACACCTGTGGCAGTCAGCTTGCTGTGACATAATTCACCTTGACCTCAGAGGAGATTTAGAGGAGATTTACATGACTCCAAACACGTGGGCTCTAGAAGTCCATGGCCCCTTATGAGGAATAATGAGACCTGTACACAACCCAGGGACAGATCCCTTTACAGCACTGTGTGCAGCCAGGATGGACTCACTCACTTGAATAAAGAGTTACCTCCTGGAAATGCAACCACCTCTGTGCTTTCAGTTACAGTGGCAGAAGATGAAAAGGCCCCCTCGCTCTGGAGGGAACCATGACAGCAAATTCAATGCATCCTGTGTTTTCGTCTTTTCTGCATGCTTTAAAGATGGATAATGGGACGCAAGCATTGAACTGTGAACATAACCCCAAATGAGAAGCAGACCAGAGAAGGCTGGTTTACACCTGTCCACCTGTTGTGGACATCTGGCAGGGGCTCATGCCATTGCCTCCTACAGATGAACCCTGCACTTCAACATCAACTGCTCAAATCCAAGAACCATCCTATCACCCAGGCTCAATACCACAGCAAAACATATTTCTCTGAGTCTCCATGAGGTGAAGTTACACTCACCCATGTGCATGTATTTGTGGGTGTCCATATGCATGCAAGTGTGTATGTGTGTATGTGTGTGTGTGTATGTGTATGTATGTATGTATGTATGTGTGTGTGTATGTGTGTATGTATGTATGTATGTATGCATGTATGTATATATGGGTGTGTGTATGTATATATGTGTGTATATGTGTGTGTATGTATGTATGTGTGTGTATGTATGTATGTGTATGTGTGTATGTATGTGTGTGTTTGTGTGTATGTATTTATGTATGTATATGTGTGTGTGTGTGTGTGTGTGTGTACTTGTATGCACATTCTTGAAGAGGCCACAGCACAACCATATGTATTGTCCCTCAGTAATGATAATCCCGTGTTTTTAGACAATATCTCTCATTGCTCTGGAGCTTGCTGATTCAACTAGGCTAATTGGCCAGTAAGAGCCCAAGGGATCCTCTTGTTTCTTGCTCCTGGAATATATGGGCCATGATTGGTGTTTTGGCATGAGCTCTGAGAATCAGACTCAGGAGCTTCATGCCTGAAAGACAAATGTAGATGGTTTACATGCCTAGGAAAGTTCCTTGCTTGCTGTGAATTACAACAGCATCATCTAGGATGTTGGAAAACATTGGGTGGGAAAACCTGTACTCCCTATGTAGTGTGCACTAGAGGACCACAGCTCATTCAGAAAGCTGTTCACAATGCATGTCAAAGGTCTGGCAAGCACCATCATACCCATTCATTGTTTTCCTGTGGATCTACTCTAAAGATAGAGCCCACATTTCAGGGAATATGGGATTATGGGTTTTCAAGAGCATGACTAATAAACAACAATTCAAAACAATATATTCACCCGACTGACATCAAGCAAACAGACTCCATGGAGTCCAGTCCAGGATGATAGAATGTTTCAGACCCATGTCTCATAAAGCGTGATGTTGGCATCAGAAGTGACACCTGACCAATTAGCCTGAATCCCAAGGGATGGATGGACAGTGCCAGAACACCAGGCTAACACAGCCAAACTTAAGGATAGAAATAACTAACACCAACTAACAATAGAACTATAACTAAGAAACTCTTAGTTATAAGAGTTTTCTCCTCACAAGGAGCTCCGTGTGCATGTAAACATTTTTGAATAGGGGGGAAAAGCTAGTGTATACGCTAGATGGTAGGTGTGGCTGTCCCTGAGCCACAGGCTTAGAGTGTTTTCATGCTTTGTGCTTTATTCTCTTTTCCAACATTCCATAAACAGCGCTTATTTATAATCAGGAAGAAATGACGTGTTCTCCCCAGCACAGCCCCAAGAGCTTAGATCTCCACGTTTGCCTGTCTCAGGACCTCCATGGGGTACCATCGTTCAGCCGAAAAGAGTCTGCTTGAATCGATTTTTATGCTGTTGGTGCAAGCATCTGGAACAGGTTTTCCACAGTTAAGGCGATCAAGATGCCACTTTACTTCCGTAGTTTATCAGATGGCGTCTCCCCCTCCACTGCTCTGTCAGCTTTCAGAGATTTGGAAATTATATTCAGGGGCAAATGTGACTTTTTTCTGAAAGGTTTTCCAAAATAAACGTAGATTCAGATACATTTTTCTTTTTTTTTTTTTTTTTAAGAGATCCAAGGGAGAGAGCCTAGGCTCCATTTGCTCAGCTTGTATTGATGGGAACACAAAGCTTGGTAGAGAACAGCTCTGTAGAGATCCAGGTACTAACACTGTTGCACTCTTCCTTCACACACAGATTTCCCCAGCCAGTGTAGCCACCTCTCATCAGCAGGGAAAGTGCATGACAGACTCAAATTAGACAAGGAGTTATTTCAGCCCACAGTTTCCTGCAGAGGGCAGCATGGCAGCCAGGACTCCATCCACAATGGCC
>JADRCD010227550.1:3278-24003 GCA_019843815.1 Montemys delectorum
AGATAGGATTAATCTCCTTATGAAAGAGACTTCAAAGAGCTATCACACACATACACACACACACACACACACACACACACACACACACACACACACACGTATAGGCTGTCCTTCCATGCAAACACAGATAACATATGATCATGCAAATCAAGACCTCTACAAACAACTCATCAGCACCCTGACCTTGGGCCTTTTAGTCTCTAACACACATTGTATCAGTAAACACTCATCTGCTGTTTAAGCTTGTTGAAAGTGGACTCCAGGAGTGAGGAAGCCCTCCCTCATCTCAGACTCAAGCACGTTCACTTCAAGTGCTCCCCCCCCCCACAAACTCCCTGTCATAAGGCAGGCTGGCCCTCTAATTCTGTGATCACAAAGCTACTGGGAGACAGCACATATAAACAGACTGGGTTTGAGTTCTGCCGTCTCATCCTTCTTACCATGTGACAATTTGGATGTCATACTAATGCTTGCAGAAACATTTTTCTTGGATACTCAGTTCTCTTGGGTTGGCTTTTCCTCCAGAAACACCACACTTACTTGGGGATGGAAGACCTAATTGTTACCCATGACCCTAACCTCTGATGCTCACCAGGGCTACCCAGAGACGCTTACTGATTGAAGAAGCCCTGGATAACAGATTTCTTACTTTGTGTTGGAAGAAAGAGCTCCAGCAGATTTCCCCATCCCTTCAGCCCACAGCTAGCTGGCTGGAACTGGTCACATGGCTGACCAAACTCAAGGCACAGAAAGCAACATCCCTTCCAGACAGTAGAGACGAAGCGGGTACTTGTTGGCTAAAGACTTCCAGCACACTGATGGAAAAGGCAGATGGGGAGCAGGTAGGTGGTCTCGCCCCACACACACACACACACACACACACACACACACACACACACGTCTCCCTTGGCTATCCTGTTCTCAGAGCATTCTGAGTAGCAATTGAGAAGCCCCCAAAGAACCCCATCCCCAGTAGAGGATTTTCCAGTAAGTAATAAGATACAGGAGGGTAGGGTAGCCTCAACCCCTATTCACCTCCATATTCACCATCTAGTCCCAGGCAGGGCTTGCTAGTAGACAATGTGCATCCTCACTCTGGTGTCTGATTCTTAGGTGAGACTTCCCTTTCAGGAGTCAAATCTGCCTCCCTGTGGACATAGAAGCAGGGCTCAGGGAATTTGGGAGGCCCCATGATCCTGGAATTTGGGAGGCCCCATGATCCTGGTCTGTGGCTTTGTGTCAGAAGAACAGGCTTTGCCATAGGCTTTGCAGCCCTGCAGCCGGCGTACTAGTCTCAACAATTTTTTACTTCCTAGTTTGGCAAGGAGCAGGTACCCTAACCTGTCTGGACCTCTGTTGCCTTCTAAGAGTCTGAGGCCTTCAACAGCATCTCCTTCACAGGGCTGAGGTTCTTTCTGTACAAGGATTAAGGAGAGAGGTTACTGTGTAGTCTTGCCTACCCAAACCCTCCTGGTCAAACCCGTGTCACACCACAGAGGGCAAATAGAACGGGAGCTGGCTGAGAAAGAAGGGAACTCGCACCATGAGCTTTCTGCATCTGTGGAGTGGTGTTTGGGTTCTTGAATGGGGCTTCTTTCACAAGTGTGATGACTCCTCTTGGTTGTCAACTTGACTGCATCTGGAATTAACTAAACTCCAAGCCACTGGGCACACCCGTGAGAGATTTTTAGTTGACTGCATCATTTGACATAGAAAGACCCACGTTATGTACAGATCACTTGAGGTCTGAAGACTCACCTTAAATCTGGGCCACACTTTCTGGTGGTAGCCTATATAAAGGACACAGAAGAAGGAAGCTTTTGCTCTTTGTCTGCTCATCCTAGATCTCATTGGCAAGTTCATTCCTTCACTGGCATTACAGCCTCTTTTAGGATTCTGACACATACTGAAGACCAGCTGAGATATCCAGCCTCATGGACTGAAAAGACTACTGGATTCTTGGATTTTTCCATTGATAGACAGCCATGGTTGAACTAGTTGAATCACAGCCTGGAAGACACTAATACATCCCCTTTCTATAGAGAGACTCAACCTCTCAGTTCTGTCCCTCTACAGAGCTCTGACCAATGCAGTAAGTGATCTGAGTTTGGGTTGCTAAGTGCTAGAGGAAGCCTGGCTGTGTTCCTGGCCTCTTCTGGGGACACTGACCACGCAGCTGATGTTTGGATGTCCCAGCCTGGCTGAGGACAGGGCTCCTGACCTCATCGCATCCTACCTGCAGATTCCAGGGCCTGAGAGTTCTGGGAACAGTCACACAGTGAAGGAATCTGGGAGCTTTCTCATGCTGGAACTAAAACAGACAGCAGGTCACAGAGGCCTCTTCAACATGCTGTGCCCAGGGACATTTAGAAACGGGCTGTGTGAAGTGAAGTCGCCACAGCTGCCCTTTCAGAGGACCACACTTTCTCTTATGTTTCCCTAGAATGTATTTTTAGTGGCTGTTGCTTTGGAATAAGCCAGCCATCTTCTTGTTCCGAGCATGAGGGGAAGTGAAGCATCACCAGTGTACTGTGCTGTGTCCCAGAGTTCATTCTGGATGAACCGGAGACGTTTCTAGATTTCTACAAAGGCTATGTGTTCCTAGCAGGGAGGACAGGAACATCCATTTACCAGAAGCCTGACCAGTGTCCCTCCCTCCAGGTGCTTTTTGGAATATGTCACTCATGCAAGTAAGTTTTATTGGGCTTGAAGACATGGGTCCAATGACCCCATGGGTCATTGTGTTTTCCATGGTGGCTCTCAGTTTCCATTTGGGTCCACAAACACTGTACTGTAGTGGCTCAATCTTTAGAAGTCAGAGAGTGAATAAACACCATTTTGACAGTTCCTTCACTACTACAGGATGCTGGAAAGTGGTTGCTGTGAGAAATGAGAATGAGCAAAGAAAAGCAGGCTGAAATATTTATCTAGGGTCTCCCCACATTTAAATATATTCTACTGACCCAGAGAATATTTACATCTAAGACACACAAAAAAAATCCGCTTTATAAAAGTTCCATTCAGGGACAAGATAAGACCAGTGTTATCAGAAATAAGGCCTCCCAAGTCCTTTCCAAGACTCTGTCTTCTACACCAAGAAAAGATCTCCCTGGGCTTTGCTAATCTCAAGAACTTTCTTTAAGGTTAAGGTCAAATACTCTACCGCCTGGCCCAATAACACAGCCTGAATCTTTTGGCAACTGGTGGGTCCAAGACTCTGCTCCTACCCATTAGAAGATGCTTCATCTCCTGATTCAGACAATGGCCCCAAATTCAGGTCTCAATTATTTCCCTTCCAGCCAGACCTGCCTTCAGCCTTTATGTCCTCAAAGAGAACATGACTACTTGCCCCACAGAGTTGTGGTAGGGGTTATATGGAGCATCTGCACCCCAGCAAGCACGGCCACCCCACTGCTGAGATAGCTGTAATCCAAAGTTCTGGAGCAAGTTTGGGTTTGGGGTTAACGGAACCCTTTCCTTTCTCTTCTGTTCCAAATAGCATCTCAACTTGGGGATCTGTCTTCTAGCATGGAACCAGAAGAAAACCCTGCTAGAGCAACACCAGAAGCTGTTAGCAAGTTCATCGCCTTCATGATCCTGCAGGGGTATCAAGCCTTTCAAGCCTCCTGCTGTGGCTGGCCTCGAAGTTCTTCCACTACATTGATCTATTAGGTCTTGTTACCTATTTTCCTAGAGCCATACAGGGTGGGTGTTCAATGAAAGAAGAAGGGCTTATGACTGGCTAAGCAGATGGCTGGCTGGCTGATGGATGGATGGATGGACGGACGGACAGACGGACAGACGGACGGACAGATGGATGAGCTAGTGAATATATACAAATGGATATAGGTGAACGGGCAGACAGGTGATGGGTAGATGGATAGATGGGTCAACAGACTGTTAGATGTATGGATAGATGGATGTTGGCAACAAATAGCCCAGATGAGACACTCCTTGCAGGTGACCAAGGTTTCAGAGTGGCTCCTGCCACTTTTTGGAGAGAACATAGCTGTCCCTCCTGCCTGAGGCCTCCTCTCCTGGACTTTCTAAAGTAGCTGACAGAAGAAGCTGATGGTACTCTGGGTTCATCACAACGTCACAAATCATTTTTCAGGCTCTTGGCCCAGTCCCCCAGACCTTTTGCCAAGCACTTTTTTCCTTGGTTTTTAAGCCCTTGGGAAATGTTATCTGAATGTTTCCAATTCGTTTATGCTCAGCTCATCAAAATGCCATTTTATAAGAGCTGTTTAAACTCCGAAAGGTCTGGGAAACTTTCCCCTCATATATTTATATATGGAAAATAGCCAGGGTTCTTCTATTAAATGAGAGGCCCAGTGTGCTGTCAGGCTCCATGATCCTCATGCCTGCCCTTCCTGATCCCAGGATAGCCTGACAGACTTAGGAGTAGACACAGCCAAGGTCAAGGCAAGACAACTGGTCAACTGGGTCTTGTCCAACCTGTGTTTATCTTCACAACTAAGAATACTTGGGTCCTTGTAGCAGATCTGTGTGTCTAATGCAAGCCTTTCCAAAAACCTTCCTCCTGATCTAGCATCTTGCGGTGTAAATGCTATGCAAATGCAGAATTCCTAATGGGGAGAGGGAGACTCTTTCCCCTCTGGAGCAGCTGAGGGCCTCAGCCTCCTTCTCTATTTCTTCTGAACTGTACTTTTGAGGTTTCGGGATAACACCTCCCATACACATAAAGTCTCTCCTGCTCTGATCCAGGGGTTCCTTCAAGAGAATCTAAGAAGCACTAGGTTGGGGAGGGTTGTCGTTCACAAGATCTCTAGTTCATTTCCCCTAGTAACTTGGAGGCAGAAGGAACATAGATTCACAGTATCTAACTAACATCCCTCTCTTCCTAACACTCTTCTCTTCCACGTCCAACCACTCCTCTCTTCCCATCAGCCCCCTACAGGGAAGGATAGAGATTCCTTCCTCATCCCACGTCTCCACTTTCCTTTCTCCTCCACCTTGCCCTCCAGTCATAGGTTCTTTGAAAAAAAAATCAACAAAATCTACAAACTTGTATCAAGACTGCCAAAGAGAGGGGGGAGAGAGAGAGAATAGATTTCCACCTCCACAGATTAAATAGAAGATAAAACTAGAGATGATGCAGACATCACACAGATAACAAACAGGATTTCATATATAAATTTGATAATTTTGAGGAAATGGACTTATTCTGTGAAAACTCCAACTTTCACAAGCACCTAAGATAGAACACTCAACAGCCCTGAAACTAAAATACAAATACTAAAATACTTTCTTCCCTGAGAAGAAACTTCCAGGCCAGATAGGTTCTTTGAAGAGAATGACAATACATGTTTAAAGGTGGTTTAATGTAAACTTTATGCAATTCCTCCTCTAAAATACAAGGGGATTTGATACAACTTATTTTATGAAGCTGGAATTACCTGATATAAAACCAAAAATAGAACCCAACTCTCTGCAAACTTCATGAATGCAGATGCTAGAAAAGCCTTCACAGGATACCAGTAAGCAAATTTTAGAAATCTTTAAGAGATTAACTCCACATGACTAAGTGGAGTTTATTTTAGGGATGCAAGATTGGCTCAATGCTTGAAAATCAATCAGTGTAGTCCATGCAAACCATATGGAAACCATAAACCACTTCATGAGAAAGGAGTACAATGAAACAGGAAGGGTTAAATGAGGTGATAGGTGGGAGGGCAGGGTCGAAGAGGGTGTACAGGGAAGGAGACCTAACACTAAAGACCTTCAAAAATGCCATTAGGAAACCTACTACTGTAGAAACTTCCCAACACACACACACACACACACACACACACACACACACACACACCATAGGGTTTAAATGGAGTTACCTTGTGACGTGAGGACAATGTCTCTTCAAGACACCACAGACTATCAGATAGATAGATAGATAGATAGATAGATAGATAGATAGATAGATAGATAATCTCTTTGAACTGTTGATCTGTGAAGTCCTATAGGTCACCTCAAACATTATAAGATATTGTAAATTCTCTTGGTTACCATTCAGAACTTGATGGCAAGATGCCACATACCTGAGTCACAGGACAAGGAAAACTCAAACTATTACTGACCTGGAATCTTCATCACAACTGGCTATATTACATAGTGCTGGAAGCTTTTATTCATGCTATCCGGAGAGAAAAGTCATCAACTGTCTTACTCAGCTGAGAACTCTGTGAGCTATAATAATGAATGGCCTGATAAGATATGTCCATATACGCAATGGTGGTACAAATGCTATGGGTATAACCAAAAAGGCTATGATTGGATCCAAAACCTACTCCACAAAATGGAACCCATGCCTGGCACCACTAAGCCAAGAACCTGTGGCTAGACAGGTCAAAGGACCTAGAGGAGAACCTAGCACTATCATTTCACTAAATGGTGACAGTAATAAATAGTCTCCTACGTTCTTGTTGTTATACTCATAGGTTAGTGTATCATTCGACCATTATCAACGATTATTTTGTAGTAGATGGCAATTAATAGAGACCCACGACTAGTCACCATACAGAGAATACAAGACTTGAGAGTGCTCAGTCCTATATCAAACATCTATGCCACATCCCTCCCTTCCAAAGCTCAGGGATCATCAGGGAAGAGAGGACAAAAATGGTGTAAGAGCCAGGAGGAGTAGATATCTTCAGCAAAACAGTGTTTGCAAGGCAGGGCAGGACAGGGGCAGCATGAACTCACAGTGACTAGGACTGCGCTCATAGCTCAAGTCAGCTAAAATCCCAACATGTATGCAGGAGGGCCTCATGAAATCTAACTGATGGCTACTAGAGAAGAGACTCAGTTGTCATCAGGGATACGGCCCCCGGGGAGGCTACCTGAGCTCCAGGAGATGGTCTCACGCTCACATACACGGGCAGCTCTAAATGAGCTCAGTGGTATTAAAAAAAAAAAAAAAAAAAAAAAAAAAGGATGTGTGCACATGGAGTTGGATGTGTGCACATGAAGTTTGCAGGAAAAGCAGTGGGTGAAAGTAGGGAAGGAATTGGAGGAGAGGAAAATGGGGTGGATTTGATGAAAACAGATTATATGTAAGTATAGACATTGAGTGAAATATTTTTTTAAAAATTAAAATTTTGACAGAAAAAGAGACAACATTTAACAAAATCTGACACCCATTCTTGCCAAAACTCTCAGGAAACATAGCATTTACCAAAAACTACAACTAATTTCAAATTTGATGAAAGATTGAATGCTTTGCACCCAAGATTGGGAGCAAGGCAAGGCGTCTGTTGTCACAGTTGTTAATCAACTTACTACTGGAAGTTCCAATAACACCATAAGGCCACAAATGAGCAAAAGGAAGAAAGACAGTCTTCGTGGAAAGTTTCCACGGTCTCCAGGGAAACCGCTGTGGAATCTAATCCCCATCGCCAGTTTTTGAACTAACATTAATAAGCAAATTTAATGAGGTCGCAAACACTGACTATGTTTCTATATATTAGTGGGAGTATATAAAAACCAAAATCGGAATGCCAGCCATAATCTGTCTAAAAAAATGAAATACTTAGTATTAATCTAATATAACACATATAGGATTTTTATACTAAGAGCTAAAGAAAGTGCTAATAAAATAAAGACCACAACAAAGATGTCAATCTTCCCCATGTTCAACAGAATTTCTATCAAAATCCTAGTAATACTTTTATTTATTTTGGTTAGCACACAAAGAAATGGTCTCATTGTAATGAATATATATACATATACATGTATGTGTATATATATACATATATATATGTATATATATATAGTGTGTTCTTTTTTTCTCTCCCCTCAGCTGCCCTCTCTGGTCCTCTTGCAAGATATTTTTAATTTTATACAAGATTGATCTAAAATTTATGCAGAACCTATTGCTATTTTGCTAAGGGAACATAGCAATAAAACAACTCCTCGTGACGTATCGTTGAACTGATAGATCAGGCATTACCCAACCCTCAGCAAAGAGACTTCTCCTTAGAGTAGATAGTAACTAATGAAGAATCCTACAACTGGACAATGTTCAGAGAGTAGAAGATTTGGGGGCATTCAGTACTAACTGGGATGTCTTTATCAAAGCCCTCCCTCCAAGGCTCAGGATGCTATGCAGAAGAGGAGGCAGAAAGATTGTAAGAGCCAGAGGTGGTGGAAAACCCCAAGGAAGTAGTGTCTTTCTGGACATTCAGTGCATGTGAATGTTCAGAAAGTGTGACAGTATGCACATGACCCGCACAAATTCAAGCCAGACAAAAATCCATCACAGAGAATGCAAACAGGGCACAAAGTCCCTCCCCTAACCAAGAGGCTATTTGCAATCAATAGCTTGCTGTGAGAAAGAAAAAAAAAACCAGTTTTCTTTAATGGAGTGTTCCTGGGTATGTCAATCACACTCCAGGGCAGGCCCCAACACAAAAGACTCCATAGTTTTTTGTGTGCCTTTTGTTGTTGTTGTTGCTGCTGCTGCTGCTGCTGCTTTTCCTATGATTTGATGGGATTTATCTTTATGTTTCACCTCCCTTCAGTTTTTTGTTATTTGTTTGTGTTTGGGGGGGTTGTTTGTTTGTTTGTTATATTTTTTTTGAGAGAAAGAACATGAAGCTGGGTGGGTAAGGAAGATCTGTATAGACTTGGGAGAGGAGAAAGAATATGCTCAAAACACACTTCATGAAGAAATAAAACTGATAATAAATGTAGATAAACTTTAATTGATTTGCTTAAGAAAAATGAATTAACATTTATACAGAAAATCAAAGAAACTAGAAGAGCTAAAACAATTGTAATTAAAAACAAAACAGAAAGAGTCACAAATTGCAGAGCTAATCTACAGCGGCAGTGGTCACTGCACCAACCGGATAAAGGGAGAACCGAAAACCAACCCCAGTCAGAGCAGGCACCTGACTTAGATGGAGCGTCCAGAGATGGTGTATGGAGAAGAGTCGTCTTGCGACAAGTGGTGCTGGAGAAATGGAAAGACCAAGGAAAAGGAGAGAAAGAAAGGAGAGGGAGGGGAGACAGGAAAGCAGAGGAGGGAGGAGGGAGCCCCAGTGTACATCTCACATCTTATACAGTAATACTCCAAAAGGTAATATATGTAAATATAAAACATAAGCTATGGAGCTGGTGAGCTGGCTTAGCAGGTGGAGGCCGACTGAGTTCCATTCTCTGAATCTACATAGTGGAAGGAGAGAACTGAATCCTGTAAGTTACCTTCTCACCTCCATTAATACTGTAGCATGGGTGCTTGTCCATGTGTGTACAGAGAGAGAGAGAGAAAGAGAGAGAGAGAGAGAGAGAGAGAGAGAGAGAGAGAGACCCAGATACACAGACAGACAGTCACAGAGACACACAGGGAGAGAATAAGTAAATAAACAATGAATGTGAGGAACACCCACAACATATGGAACGATTAGAAGGATCCGTATAGGAACATCTTCCTAACCAATGGCACAATCCATAAAGAAAAACAACAGATTGGAGCTCATTGCTTTCAGTTATGAATCACCTCATTGGGAGCAGAGCAAGGAGGCCACGGGTCATGCTTCTCTTACTTCTGCGACAAATCACTGTGAAAGTGGCAACCTAATAACCACACCTAAAGCCATAATCATGTGTGGAAATCCCTGCATACAGGAACTATTCAGTATTGAACATGATAACTAGGAGATAGAAATCTCGGAGAACATCTCTTAAACTCTTCCGACCACAGACTCAGAGGACTTTTCAGCCAACTACATATATGACAAAGGGCTCATATCTAAAATATATATTTTTAAAATTCTTTTAATGAACTTATTTTATGTATATGAGTACACTGTCACTATCTTCAGACACACCAGAAGAGGGTGTCAGATCCCATTACAGATGGTTGAGAGGCACCATGTGGTTGCTGGGATTTAAACTCAGGACCTCTGGAAGAGCAGTCAGTGCTCTTAACCGCTGAGCCATCTCTCCAGCCCAAGAATATATATTTTAATAACTCTTAAGAGTAAACAGTATAACTAGAGAGTGGACAAAGAAATAGAGATGATTCACTGAAGAATGAAGCGGATGCCAAATAATCACAAGAAAATGTGTTCCAAATCACAAGCCACCAGGAAAATGCAAATTAAGAGCCTGTGAGCTGTCACCGTCCACCTATGGGAACTACAAAAATAAAAATAGCAACAACGCTAAGTGCTGGTGAGGATGGGGAGAATGGAGCTCTCAAGTGGTATAGTTCCAACATGTAGAGGTATTGTCACTCTGGAGAATAGATCCCCAAGTAGTTCAGTCAGTAGAGCACTAGGCTCTCAAAACAACAACAAAAAACAACCAACCAACTAACTATCCAAACAAACAAAAGCCGGAGCTCAGGGACCATTGCCGAAGAGGAGGTGGAAAGGCTGGAAGAGCTGCTATCAGGAAGGGTGATACACGGTCTTCTAGACAGGACAGAACCGCTGCACTCAGGAACTCAGAGCAGCCGCCTGCCTGCACAAGATCTAGCCAGACCAGACAACACTCCTGCAGGGGAGGGGAGGGCACAAGAGAGGAAGGGAGGGGCTCATGAGCTCCCACCCTCAATTGAGGAGCTGTGGATAGTTGATGGCTCCTAAGAGGAGAGTTAGTTTTCTTTAGGGTGTGTCCCCTGGCAAGTCAACAATGCTCCAGTGGACGGCCTCATGCCCAGGAGAGTATGAGAAACACAACCTGGACTTGCTGGGTTATAAACATCCAGAGAGAACCTGAAGTTGGGATGGGTAGGGAGGTGGTGGATCTAGTGGGAGGAGTTGAGAAGGGAGGCGAATATGATCAGAATACGTTGAGTGAAATTCTCAAGGAGTTAAAAGTATATTAGATTTAAAGAACACTTGAGAGAAGCTAAACATAAGGCAGGTGTGGTTATACACCTGGAATCCTTACACGTAGGAGTCTAAAGCCAGAGATCACAAATTCAAAGCCAGCCTCAACTACATAGCAAGACCCTGTCTCAGAGAAACAAAGGAAGGAGGGAAGAAGGAAGGAAAAGAAACGCTGAATGGACCCTTCTTTACCTCACAACCCAGTGATTGAAATACTGAATATTTATCTCACAGACATAGTACATATATATGTACACAAAAACATATATCAGTCATATGCTATGTCTCTGTCTCACACACCACACACACATCTCTGAAACTTCATGTGAACCTGGGATTATGTCAGAACAGATGATGGAGACACAGAGAGAGACAGAGAGAGAGAGAGAGAGAGAGAGAGAGAGAGAGAGAGAGAGAGAGAGAGAGAGAGAGAGAGAGAGAGAGGTGAAATTGTTAAAGCCTAAGCCATAAAAACAACAGTGGATAGCTGATTTAAGAAACTGAAACATAGTCTCCAGAGACATGAAACCAAGGATGTATGTATGTGTGTGTGTGTGTGTGTGTGTGTGTGTGTGTGTGTGTTCATGCATATGACTATGTATATGCATATGACTCTGTGTGTGTGTATAGACAGGGTACAGATAGATGTTAAGAAACAAGCTCTCGTGTGGAGGGAAATCCCAGATTTTCAGGCCACACTGGGAAACCAGGAAGAGCTGTTGTTCTTACAGGTGTCTATATAATCCCCTCTTTCTCGGGGAAACCGGTCTTTTTTTTTCCCCCACAATGCCGTTCCCATGAGTCCCATCTGCCCTCATGGAAGACAATCTGCTTCACCAGTCAGCTGATTTAAATGCAGTCTTAACCACACCACCCTACCCTTTACAGAAACATCTAGAATGTTGGGAATGGTAGTGAATTGTCTGTATACCTAGCACTAGGGGGCTGGGATAGCGGGATCATGAGTTCTAGGCCAACCTCAGGTACATAATGAGACCTATACCCCCAAAAGAAGAATCAAAGAGAAGCAGGGGTGAGGCGGGGGTAAGGTGGGGTGAGGCAAGGGTGAGGCTGGGGTGGAGGGCAGAGATGGAGGGCAGGGTGAGGCAAGGTAAGGTAACAGCTGTATTTGACCAAATACCTAATATCGTATCTTACAGTGTAACCCATAAATTAACTAACATATGGAATGCTGCTCTATACTAAAACACACATGCGCACTCACATACACACACACACACACACACACACACACACACACACACACACACACACGCTCACTACATACAACATATTGGTCAGAACTCAAGGGAATTATTTCTGCTGAGTGAAAAACAGCCAGTCTTTAAAGGTCATACACTACAGGATCCCATGTATGTGACATTTGAAAAATAACAAAATTACAGACATGGAAAATATCAGCGGTTGCTAGAGGCGTGGGTGAAGGGGTGAATCCATGGTGTGTGGGGGGTGTTGTCTGTGGGGATGGACTGTCTTGACTGAGTGGCAGTCTAGGGACTGTGAGGCTATGATAACATGTCATTAGCCCTTACACACGAGATAGCCATGCCAGACTCCTGGTTTGGGCACTGTGCTGTAATTATGCTGGGACAAACCCAGTAAAGAGAGGAGAAGGGAACCAGATCCTCTGCTCCATCTCTGAAACTTCATGTGAACCTGGGATTATGTCAGAACAGATGATGGAGGAGGCACAGAAGGAGGAGGAGGATTTACAGCAAAGAGCCCACATACAGACATTTGGCAGTGAGCACAGGTGCATGCTGAAATAATAGGCATGGTACCATTTTTTTTCCTTTTCTAATCATTTATTTATTTGTGTGGGCATGCGTGTGTGAGTGCATGTGCTTATGCTCATGCCACAGCATACATATGAAGGCCAGAAGATGAAGATGGCCTGTGGGAGTCAGTTCTCTCCACTGTGGGTCCCAGGGATCAGATTCAGGCCACTTGGCTGGGTGGTGCAGCCAGTGCATTTACCCTCTGAGCCAAGCCACTGGCTCCTTTTTCTTTCTTTTTTTAAAGGATGAAAATACAGTTTTTCCAAAAAAAAATTTAGACAAGAACTTGTCTATTTAAAAAAATTATGCCTAGGCTGAGAGGTAGTGGCACATGCCTTTAATCCCAGCACTTGGGAGGCAGAGACAGGGAGATCTCTGAATTCAAGGCCAGCCTGGTCTACAGAGTGAGTTCCAGGGCAGCTAGAGCTACATAGAGAAGCCCTGTCTCCAAAAACCAAAATTAATTAATTAACTAACTAATTAATGACTAGAGTCAGGTGTGGTGGCACACATCTGTAATCCTAGCACTTGAGAGGCAGAGGCAGGAGGATTAGGAATTCAAGGCTAGCCTGGTCTACATAACAAATCTGAGGTTAGGTTGGAGCCAATTGGTACTCTATCTCAAAAAGAAAAGGGGGGGGGGGAGAAAAGAAAAGAAACCTGATGTCTAGCTGGGTGTGGTGGCACATACCGGAAATCCCAACAGCACGTGGGTCCAGCTGAGGCAGGAAGATCCAGGTCATAAGGCCAGCCTGAACTACACATCAAGACACGAGGGAACTGTCAGTTCTCATGCATGTGGCCTTGAGTTCAATCCCCAACAAATCAACTGTTAGAGCAAGCATGAGAGGAGACACAAAGTCAGAGTATCTTCTGCCCAAGCCACCCCTAGGGTGGCCAAGCCCCAGGAGCTCAGAACCCTGGAGGAAGCTGAAGCGCCCACTGGCCTTGTATTCTCTCCTCATGGATCCTAAGACAATGGAACAGCGGTAGCAACACAGCCTGTGGAAATCTGTTGCTTTGGAACCCAGACTTGCTAGTTTCCGTTTCCCACCTCTTCTTAAGACAAGCTGAGTTCATCTCTATCAAAACCAACAGCTGGATGGGGAAAAAAAACACCCATTTCAAAGGTCACAGACATCTGCACAGATAGACTCCCTTCATAGGAACAAATTAGATCACAGAGATGGACCAACCCTCAGCAGGTCCTCCTGCAGCTGCTGCAATAGAAAGCCACAACCTGAATGATTTATAAACAACACAAGTTTCTTGGCTTGTGGTTTGGGAAGCTGGGAAGTCCAAGACCAAGGGTAAGAGGCTCATCTGGTAAGAGTCTATATCAGGGCTTTATCAATCATAACATGGCAGAACCACCAGCAGGTGGCGAGGTGCAGAGGGAACCTAACTCTCAATAACCAACCCATACTCATAGGTCTTACTCAGTAGCCTAGGCTGGCCTTGATCTCACTATTGTAACCTAAGCTATACTCGAAGAAGTTTGAATTCTCCATCTTACTCCTCAAGTGCTGAATTTACAAGCATGTTCCCCAACATCTGACTCTAACCCACTTCTTTTTTTTTTTTTAAAGATGTATTTATTTATTTTATCTATACAAGTACACTGCAGCTGTCTTCAGACACACCAGAAGAGGGCATGGGATCTCACTACAGATGGTTGTGAGCCACCATGTGGTTTCTGGGAATTGAACTCAGAACCTCTGGAAGAGCAGTCAGTGCTCTTAACCTCTGAGCCATCTCTCCAGCCCCTACCCCACTTCTTAAAACTAGTGCAATGACAATTAACTTTCCTCCGAGGTTTGGCAGGAACAGGCAGGCAGGAGATGAAACAATTAGCCATAGTAACTGATAAATCTGTGAGCGACTTTTGAGGCCACAGAGATCTATTTCATCTGGCTCTGTGGTTGCAACATCCAAGTTGTCTTTTATACAGTATCTAGGATAAAAATAAGAACCTTGTAGACATGACCTTAGGGGACCCTGAAGAGTCAGCAGCCAATTGCCTTTAACAGGGTTGGTAGACCAGATGGGACCAGCTTATGGAAATATTGGTCCACACTTTTAAACTCCATCAATGATACTTGCCAGACCTCTCTCTAACAGCCTACCCTCCTTGCTCTTCACTTCTCTTCTTCCCTCCAACTAGGATGCTGAGAGAAAAGGGTTAACTGATGTCCTTAGGCCTGGTACCTCCTGTTGGCTCTTCTTCCACAACCATGCTGGGGTAGTGGCCCTGGCTGGTTGGCTCCCTTCCTGCCTGTGGTTGTTCATGCTGACTCAGAGTGCCTGGGCACAGTCTGCAGTACTGGTGGAGTGGGCTTCATGTTAGATCACATTTCCCACTGTCATTAAATATTCCTGGAAAACAGGATGTTCAACAGTGCAAACACAACCAAGGCCATCTGTGTGCTTGCTGCTCAGCTTTAGCAAGCAAGACCTTGTCACCTGGTCCCTAGAGAAAGTGCATCAGCACCTGGCTGGCACCTGGGCTACTTGCTGCTTCCCCAACAAGATGTTGCTTTGACTGTCCACCTACACATCAGAACAAGGGAACTAGAAGTCAATTATACAGTGATAAATAAACCCTATAGCAAAAAGTCCCGTCACTGCAGCCACCTGGCCAAAAGTAGAAAATATGAACACAGATACTAGACATGAGGTCCTAGGAAATAACAGTAAAGGACCTTTGATTATAAATATTTTTAAATAACTACATCCGTCACACAAAACAAACTCCATAATTAAAATCTACTGGACATCTAGTGGGCAGCAGTTAGACAAACACTTGTAACTGGTTAAAGTGCCAAGCATTAGTGAAGATGGAGGGCTTGCAAGGCTCAGGGACTGAACAGGAGAGAAGGCAGGAAGAGCATAAAAGCCAAAGGATCAGGAAATGTGGCCCCAGAAGACATCTCCTGGGCATGACCTCGTCATTACAGCCTTGAGCTTACTGCAGCTGTGGTTCTCTACCAGTCTGACCAAGACTGGTCCTGCCAACATTTCATCATGGATAGAACAGAGAGTGACCCATGAGGTCCCACCTCTCCTTGCTGGACTATTGGTAGATGACAGTTGCTAATGAGGGGAACGGAAAGTCTTCAGTGGTGAAGCCGCCAGTAAGTTGTCTGCAACCCAGTAAATAATCTACCCATGTTCAAGCAATTTTAATTAAATTAATTTAATTAAAATTATTAATAATATACTGTGTACTATATTATAATATATTATATACCTATAATATATTATATACCATATATACTATAATATATATAATATAGTATCTTTATATAATGCATATTATATACTATATATACTATAATATATAGTATATAGTATCTATAATTTATAACATATACTATGATATAAATATATAATAATATAATAATAAATTAATTTAATTTAATTTAATTCAGTGGGTCTCACATAGAAACAAGCCGTGAAAGTGGGAGGGGGACATGGAAGAAGGGTTCTGGCTAGAGTGGAGGAAGGGGTCTGTGAGGGAACGAGAGGAAAAGTGGTTAAAATCCACTACATATGTATGTGGAACTGTCAAAGAATTTTTTAAAAACCTACTAACTGTGTAAAAGAGTTTAACAAAGGCAGTTTTCTTCTGTATGTTGTGACATTTAAAATAACTTCCCCTGAGTTGCACACCTCCTAGGAATGTGAGCTGGTAAAGGTGAGAATCAGCTCTTGAAAAGTAAACAGTAAAATGCCTGTGTATCCCAGCACTCAGCCAGTCAAGGTCAGACCAGTTAGTAGAGCACAGATTCAACCCCAGGAACTTCACTAGGCACTTTTCTAAAAAATGTTGGCACTGAAGATTAAATCCAGGACTCTCTGCCTGCTAAACCCACAGCCCACAGCTGAGTAATCCGTCTAACCCCAAGGCCATGCTGCTGGCTTCAAACAGTGTGATGAAAGGTACCTCACAGGAAAATGCCAGAGCTCTGGTTGAAGCCCAGAGCAGCAAGTGTTCCAAACTGAGGGTCCCTGAGTCCCCTGCCCTCACATGGGTGTTTCCTGGTCACCTATCTTAAGGCGCTCGTGCTGAGAGCCAGCCAAGACTCAGGGCAGGCTACGTAATTTGGCCTTCGGCTACCACTGAAGTCCCAGCTGATAGCATCAACCTCCTCAAACCCAAGTGAACCTTTGGAAGATTCCAGACCTCAGCGTTTGCATCACAACCACCTGAGACCCCAGTCACTGTCAGTAGATAGTGTCCAAGGAAGCCAATGCCACTTGTAACACGGTGGTCACATCACACCAAAGGCGTCAGCCGCAAGCTCATTAGTGAGTGTTGTTGCTTCTAAGAACACTTGTCCAGTATTCCATGCAAGAAAACTTACATTTCCCTGAAAACAAAGAGCTTACATGGGGAGGAAACTTGTTGAAAATATGGACTAAATGACCCAAAGCTTGCAGAGATCACAGCTACTTTTAAAGGTAGTGGCAGCACCATCCACTCGCAAACACTTCACGTATGCACTATCAGTCCAGTTCGGTAGAGTTGGGTTCGTAACAGTGGTGACACCACCTAGCAGAGACCACCAGGCCTCAGCCTCCGCACAAGTCAGCAGGAGGGACCTGGAGGGGCACCAGGAGAAGCTCCAGGCTGTGCCTCTCTCAGGGATGTGAAGATCAGTGAAGACACAAGACCCACAAGCAGTGCACAGCTAGCTCTCTAAGCAAGCCTAGCTCAGCCTCCATCACTGTCCATCAAGTCCTTTACTACTGTCTCCAAATGCCACGTGTCCTCCATGTGTCTTGCCTCAGCACATACATCTGTCTCAGCTGACATCACTCTGCCAATCGGCCCAAGTCTTCTGAAGCAGCAAGAAACTGCAGCAAAATGCCAGAAGTATTTTGGTGCATTTCTCTCTATGGAGTCCCAACAAATGCACCTCAATTATGCAATGTAAGGCAGGCCAATACAAGCATGTTGTTAGCAAAGAATCCTTCATCACGTGTCCTTTCAAAGCTTGCTTTAGCAGAACATCCTCTCTCCTGTGTCTGCTTCATTGAAACGTTCCTTCACATGTTTGCCCCAGCAAAACACCATCCAACCAACTTTCCAAAGAACCCTTAAGTTTCCACTATAAATAATGATACGAAGGTTTCTATTATAGTTTAATTCTTAGGTGTTTTGCTGAGACAGTCTCCAGCTAGCTCACCTAACTTAATGGACTCTTCTAGCCTATGGTTCGTCATGTGGCTAGCTCTATACCTCTCTACTCCGCTGTGGTACATTTCTGTTCCCCTCTGGGTCTGCCCTGCCTCTGTTTTCTTCCCCTGTGGCATCCTCTCTGCCCTCCTTCCTGCCCAGATATTGGCCACCATCTCTTCATTACAACCAATCAGTAGCGAGGCAGTCTCTGATACAATTCTAGATTGCCTTTGGGCAGTGAAGAAGAACAAATATTCACAAAATAGGAAACCTGGAGATGCATTACAGAAATGACAGTACCAGGATCCTACCTGCATTTAGTTCTCTGCTAGGACAGAATTAATACTTGAAAATACAGAGACACACCTTCATATGATTTGAGGGAAGTCACCCCAACAGACATATCAGAGTCCTCCATTGTTGCACATTGTATACATTCGTTGAAATGTCACTCTGAATGTCACAGTTAGTGTCAGCTGTCAATTTAACAAACCTACAATCACCTGGGAACAGACTCATTTGAACTGAATTTCCCAGCTCAGATGTCACTAATGTGACACTTTATTCTGTGGGCATGCACCCTTGATCCTGAAGACATTTTAAGGAGAATCACACAAAAGCAACTTCCTGTCAGAGCTGATTGTGTAATGAGTTATGTAACCATCACATTTTGCACTTACCATGGTTCCCTAGATGTTTAGTAGTGGCCATCTTGAATAAGTCACCCCAGACCTCCACACTGGTGCTATGTTGTCTAAACCTTATATTCATTCCTTTTAAACACTCTATCCCATAAACACGCATAATTATTAGGTGCCAGTCAAAAGCTCCATGCCTATAGGGGGTGTGTAGTCAGACTTCCTTTTTAAGAGACGAATGGTCTCATTCAAATGGTCTCATTCCAGGCGTGTCCTTGCAAGAAGAGAACTGAGACAAAAGCCATGGCCCTTCTTCCCAGTGACAAGAATCCTGTCAGTGTACAGTGGCCAGAAACAGGGCTATTGAATACAGCACAGTGTTACCATGTCTATCTCCAGCATTTCCAATCAAATGAGATGAGAGTCTACTTGGGAGAGGTCAGTAAACTGAGTGAAATTAATTGTAGTGTTGACCCCAAGGGCAGCTGCCTTGGACATAGTCCCCTCCCAATGTGAGCTTGAGAACAGAAAGAAAATCCCACATATGCTCCAACGAGAGAGTGGACACATCTGGCCCACCCTCCTCCTGGCCCATCCTTATCCTAGCCCACCCTCCTCCTGGTCCACCCTTCTCCTAGCCCACCCTCCTTCTGGTCCAACCTCCTCCTAGCCCACCCTCCTCCTGGCCCACCCTTCTCCTGGCCCACCCTCCTCCTAGTCCAACCTCCTCCTAGCCCAACCTCCTCCTGGCCCACCCTCCTCCTGGCCCAAAATCCTCCTGGCCCACCTTCCTTCTGGTCCACCCTCCTCCTGGGTGCAATCTCCTCCTAGCCTACCCTCCTCCTGGCCCATCCTCCTCCTGGTCTACCCTCCTCTCCCTGGCCCATGAGTAAGCAGTTTTTCATTGTATCCTCCCCTGAGAGAACGAGTTGACCCACTGGGGCAAGGAAGGCTGTTTCCCTCCACAGACACAACTGGAAGACTCACTCTAAGAGGTGTTCTTGGTTGAGTTCACAAAAGGACAGGCTCTCAGACACCCCAGCCTGGTTCTCTTCCTGGCCCTATGCTGCTTTTCACGAAGTGAGAACTCACTGTGGTGAAGAGATGCCCATGGAGGGAGCAAAGAGAAGAGAGAAATAGGACTCATCATTGGGCACCAGGAGAAGAGAGAGTGGAGCACCCTGCAAAGCTGCCCCAGATACACCTTGGTTTCCATGGCACCAAGAATCAATCTTTCCCAAGTGTGGGAATACAGAGACTGAAAGAATCTTGCATAGGGCTTCAAGAGCAGCATCTTGGCCCTGGCAGGGTTTCTTCCTCACAAAGCCCCACCCTATCCCACCCCACCTTATCCCTACCCCACCCATCCCATCCCACCCCACCCTACCCTATCCCACCCACCCCATCCCACTCCCACCCCTTACATCTCACCCTCTGCCAGTAAAACTTCAGTGCACTAAACATCACTAATCCACAAGTCACATTTGGTCTCCTGCAATGGCTGGCTTCCCCTACAGAGCCCAGGCCCACCCAGAAGCAATCCCATTAAAGGAGTAACCTCTCATGCCTGGTGTACTCATGAAAAAAAGCCCCACTGTCTACTGTCTGCCTCCTACACCATCCTATGTGCTTCCCACAGTTGCTCATGGAAAGAAGAAAGAAGACAGCCCCTCCCTCAGACAGTGATACACTGATTGATGTCCCTTCCTGAAAGCCTGGATAAGAAGAGAGTCAGCAGGGCCCCTGCTGGGGTCCAGTTGGTTGATTCTTGCCTAACATGCATGAGGCCATGGATTTTGAGTCCTAGCGCTGCATACACCAAATGCTGTGAAGCATAGTTATAATTCTGGGAATCAGGAAACGGAGGCAAGAGAACAAGACATTCAGGGTCATCCTTGGCTACTTAGGGAGTTCAAGGTCAACAATTTTTAATTTGAAAAGTAAAGAGAGCCAGGTACAGTGACATACACCTATAATCCCAAGACATGAGAGGCTGACCGAAAGATCAGGACTTTAAAGCCAGAACTTCATAGCGACACCCCATCTCAGAAACAAAAGAAAAAAGCTAGATCTGAAGGCACAAAGTCATAATGCCAGCCACTTGGGAGGCTGGGATGGGGGAACTCAAGCCCAGGGGTTTAGTCTTGGCTACAGTACAAGTTCCACACCAGCCTGGACAGTTTAAATAAGAGTGTCATCTTGAAGCCGGGCAGTGGTGGCGCACGCTTTTAATCCCAGCACTTGGGA
>JADRCD010227551.1:0-13697 GCA_019843815.1 Montemys delectorum
TGATCAAAGTAGCAATACTGTTTCCACAGTTGGTCTGCCGCATGTGCTGTTTCCTTAACTCAGTTCTGCTGGCTTTTTGTAACCACTCAATAAATTTTAAGTGAGTTAAAACTTGCTAAAATAGACATTCAAATCTACCAGATAGTAAAGATTGAATTGTAAAGATTTGTGATGGTAGCTGGCCAATATTTAAACTAAATCAAGGAAAGGTTTAAAAGAGCTGGCTTAAGCTTCTGCTTGGTTTATAAACAGGGAGTGGGGGCTTCTAAATGAAGTGGATGAAGCATCCACACAAAATCCTTGCACCTAAAATGCTAGTCATTTCTCCTTTTGAGTTTTAATAGTTGGAAATTGAAAGATGCTGCTGAGAGGGTCCTGTTATAAGTTAATGACCACAAAATGGGAGCCATGGCTCTGACTCACTGGTCAATGGTTTATTTTAATTTTAGCTGTGAGTTCAACGATTAACCTCTGTCTTCTAATAGTTCAGGAGCTTTATCAACTTGTGTTTTGGCAAGTCATTTTCTTTCTCAAATATTCTTACTAGTTATACAACAAATAACATTATAAAATGTTGTGTTGTGTTTTAGACATGGAAATATTGAAGACTGTGAAACTGCATATGCCTTGAAATCTGAAATAAATCATATGTTATATGAATATAACTGTGTGTGTGTATGTGGGTGCACACGCACGTGTGTGTGAATGTCCTGCGCAGAGAAACCTGTAATATATGTCAACATTGAACACTCTTTCATTCTGAGTCATGCAGATATCATCTGAGTGAACCAATTTAAGTCTCCTCTCATTCTTGTCTAAGTGGCTCGTGTCTTTCCCAGATGTGCTACCTTTCTGTCCTTTCAGAGTTAGGTTTGGAATGACATTCATTTGAAGTCTCTCTCGGTAAGCAAGATTTATGAGAAATAAGAACTGAAACTGACAATAGACATTAAGAAACCATTTAAGATGGGTTAAATATGTATGTTAGGGAAATACTCTATTACAGAACTACATCCCCAGTCTCAGGGATGCTTTTTAATTGATATCTTTATTGAGAATCAATCAAACAAACAACAATTCTGTGAACAACAATTCTCCTAACACTTTCTTGCTCTGAGTGGATGACCATGTTCATATACATACCATGCATGGCCATACCATAGTCATATTTCGTAGTCATTAACTTATCTTTTGATGCCAGTCTTTGCCTAGGGCTTAGTTTAGCCATGCATATGTCCTTGAAGAAATGTAACATCTTTCACAAGATTTCGTCTCAGTGAAATCAGATACCAGTTTTTATTGCAGAACCAAGCCTACAAATGTTTGTCTTTAGAGACAGTTTTAATAGAAAGAGTAAGGTGTAAATCATTTAAGCAATTACCTGTTCATCGTTGTTGCAGGGCTTGGATTGTCCTGTAGCCTCAGATGTTTCCAGATTCTAATAATAACCCAGACCAGATATTTACAGCTTAATTTTCTGTGCATGTGCACTTGTCCACAAATGGCTCCTATTTTCTGTTAGGAAGCTGGGCTACTTAGAAGACAAAAGAAAAATTTAAAATATTTAAAAAGTGATTTTATTGTTAAGGATGACAAACATAGATTTTTTTTATGTTGCCTCTAGTAATTGTGATTACTTGAAAAATAAAAATGCTAAATTCTAAACTATGTTTACACATAGAACTAAGATAAATTCTTCAAATAGCATTTCCCATTATGGAGTGGGAGAGCCAAAAAATTGTATTTAACTGTGAAGTACTACACAATCTAAGGGATTCTGTATTTGGTTTGTAGTGCATCTCTGGCACTGGTTGAGTTATCACGCAGGCTGCTAGTTTTCTTTGCATCACTACCTCAGAGTTTTTCTTCTTACTAGAAACTAAACAAATTGAAAATAATGATTGGTGGCCATCTGCTGTGCAGAGATTTCACAGATAGCAGTTAACTCTATTTTATAAAACAAGACCAAATGAGTGAGTTATACTGTTACCAGCAAATAGCAAGCAGCAGAGTAATTCCCTTGAACAAAGTGGGGAGACAGGGAGCCAGCATTTCATTATGGGGAATCAGTTGAATGCATTTTGAGGCTGGGTATTAACAAATACTTATAGCTTTACAGCTCTGTCTCTGTCTCTCTCCATGTCTCTGTGTTGTCTCTCTCTCTCTGTTTCTCTTTCTGTCTCTCTCTTTTTCTGTCTCTGACTTTCTTTCTCTCTCTCTCTCTCTCTCTCTCTCTCTCTCTCTCTCTCTCTCGTGTGTGTGTGTGTGTGTGTGTGTGTGTGTGTGTGTGTGTGTATGTGTGTGTGTGTGCGTAAGTATATCGCATATGTGAAGAACACTATTGTTTCCATTCTCAGCCCTATAATTTTAGTCTAGACAATAGAGTGTATATATGAAAACTAATCAATGCAGTCACATCATCAAAATCCTTTCCTTTAAGAATTAAAGTTGCACTTGATAAAGTCGTACAGAAGAATGCACTGGGGGGAGTATGGAGACTTCAGGTTAGAACCACCGTTTTCTCAGTGGACTGTGTGTTAATGACTAGAGGTTAGCCAATGTGACTTGAAATCATTTTCTTGTCTAAGTCTCTGTCCCCAAAATACCTTAACTGGAAATCAGATTGAGCGTATGTCAAAAATAGGTTGACAGGATATGAATATTCATATAGTTGCTCTTGAAGTGTGAGTACTCTCTCTAGAACACACAAAGTAGACAGAGGTCTGTGGTTGTAAAGACCAGATTTAGCCACACTAGGTAACAGGATAGACTTTATAGTTAATTTTACAGTTATCCACATTGTCTATGCTCAGCCAGTTTCTGTGTTCTATACATATGTTGATTAGGTCAATATTCTTACATACTCAAAGCATTTATCTCTTCTCTTTCTAACTTTCATTTATTTGATACTGGGATTTTGCCATACAGCAAGAAAAGTTGTTTGAAATGGGCACTATATTGAGTTCAAAGGACCCATACAGTTCATAAATTCTCTGGTGTCTACTGGATTTTTCATCAGGGAGACTTCCAATAAAAATGATCTATTTTAGAAATAATATTGTTTAGTAGGTTGAAATGTGGTGTAATAAAATTAGACCTTCAGTCTTCTAAAGTTACTACTTAGATGGCACCCTTGGGATGGTAAAATGGCTGTATAAGCAGATGAATCAGACGGTCCCACTGATGGGTACATTTGTCAGTCTCTGTTACAGATATAATATATTCTTATATCTGTAATCCTGACACTGTTACATCCGAATGAAATCAACATGAGGTTGTCATCTTTAAGCAAATATGTTAAGTGTTGTCTTTTGTGCTTTGGATTTGAAAGAAAGGGGCCCAGGGGAGGCAGCATCATGCAAATGGGACAAATCCCATTTCTTCTGAGCTGTGCTGTTTTTCCCCTCCATGGCAGCTGGCTGTGTTATCTTTGTGTGTTTCTCTGAGTGCTGACAATCCTTTCAGTGATCTAAGTTAGGGCACATTAGAAAGTGGAAGCAGCTGTCTGTCGCTATACTGAGAGACGTGTTTGCTCTACTGCAAAGATGAAGGACCATGAATCCCTGACACACTCTCCCCCCTCCCCCCTCCCCGTACTTTCCAACATGATCAACATTCAGACGCACAGATTGTCTGCTTGGACAGTTTTTTGTTCTGACTGACAGCATCTGGCATAGACAAATTTAAAAATACATAGCATGCCATGCTTGGGCTCGGAGCATCCCTTCTTTATTAATCTTCTCATTTAAACCATTCATTTACATTTCAAGAAAGGTTGCAGCTTGATATGGTTGAAACGTTGATTTTTTTTTAAATGAATAACCTTCTAATGAAATGTCTTGAATGAGCACCAAGTAGCTAGTGTTCATTAAAAATTACACCCGATTAACAGGGCCTTGAGAGGCTGAGAGGAAAGGGATTTCTTATTGTTTTAATCCACAATGCAGCCCAGTGTTTACCTTTCTGGCACAAAGCAAGTAGAAATAATGCCTGTTTTCGCAACACTTCTGATATTGAGCATAACTATGATATCGCTCTTAAGCCTGCAAAACACTTGGCCTTGTTTAATCAGCTTTTTCTCCTCCCTCTTAGAACCTCCAGAGGTGTTTTTTAAACATTTTTAAACATTATCAAAATATACCCTTCTCAAACCCTTTCTTTCCTTGTCCCACCCCTTACCTCTAATACTATGTCTCTAAATTCTGATTTTTTTTTTTTTTTTTTTTTTTTTTTTTTTGGCAGAGGAGGCGAGGGTATGTTTTCACGCGGAGAAGTGGAGAACACTTAGATGAGGTCCTCTCCCTGGCCTCAGGAGAGCAGAGATGGATCTGTTTGTTTGCATTGCTTAGTAATATGACACAGCTCTGTAGAACTCTTTCTATGATTCTCATCCCCCTGTCCACATCACAGATCCCGTCCACTCACACTCCCTCAGCAGTCTCAGTGCATGTGTCTCTAAAACATCTGTAAAATTAGCGTGACTATTGGGCCTCCTGGGCAGACACTGAGGCCAGGCCGGGAGTGGGGTGGCTTTTATCACACAGGTTGGATTTTTCCTCTCACTGCGGATTTCAGCTGTAGCCAGTCAAGGCTACAGTGTGACTGTGGTAGTTGTAAGGGCTGTTTGCAGGGAATGGTGATACAGACTCACAGTCCAAGATAAACACATTTATTCAAGTACTGGGCTGTACTTATGCAAAGCAAATTGGTAACAAGGAAACCATGAACTTCAGGATGGCTTAATAAACAAGCCTGTAAGTAGTTGGAGGGATTTTTCTTTTAAAATCACATGTAAGAGGTTATTTTCTGTATGATGAATTTTGACCAATTTCATAAAACAATGGAAGTTGAATAACGATGAAGAGAGATTATAGTTATGTTTTGTAGCATGTTTACATTAGTTTACATTGTCAAAAATGACATGCTTTCTCCATGGAGTGTGTGTGTGTGTGTGTGTGTGTGTATACAGAAATATATATTTCTTAATTTTTCTTAATTGTTATTGTACACTCTTATTTTTGTGAACTTATTTTATTTAAACTAAGTGTGCCATGAAAATCAGTGTGCCTAGCATTAGCTTTACCTACTCCCCCATTTAGTATAGTCCTTCCATGTCTATAAATTTAAGGTTGACATTATTTGGCTTTGTTTTTTTCCTCTCTGTTCTCATTCTTTTGATTGCTTCCCCCACCACATAAAGGTGATAAGAAATGAAATCTGAGTAGATAAGGGCCAGTGTTTTGACGCTAATAAATGTTTCACAACCCACATTTTAAATATAAATTACTTCTTCTCCTTTTTTTTTTTAATGAACACCTTTGGATGGTTGTGCCAATGTGTATCTGTAAGCAAACTGGGAATGTGTTAGAGTACACAATTCCCTGGAGGAGGAAGCCAGGTTTAGCAGTAATGCTTTTAATCTGGCCTTGTAGAGGATTCAGGAGCATCCATAGATCTGCTCCAGTAATTACCATACCCCAAGTGGCACTGGGAGAGACATTTGCCTAAAAACTTGATGTCTTCATTACACTGTTTACATTTTAATTAGAAACATGAAAATTACTGATTCATACAGACAACTATAGTTTAAGTGGTTTCGTTCACCATCCAATAAATCATAAAAAAAAAAAAAATCCCTACAGTTGGCATAAATAGTTTACTAGGAATCATTCATGGGAATAATGTGTTGGCACTATAAGCTGCTTAAAATATGTTTTTATTTTACTAGAGGTAGAATTTGCATATAAATTAGAGAATGGCATTTTAAGTTGACAGTCATTTATGCAGAATACCACCCACATGCAAATACATGTATGGGTGCATGCGTATTCTTACTTCGAGTTTATAGGTTTTACAGTATTATGGTTACAGATACACATTCAGCCCAGCCTATGAGTTTAAAATCTGCGTGCTGTCTTCATGGAAAGTCCTTTCAGAAGGGTTGTGGCTGCTCTAAATATGGATAGGCACAAATACAACTTTGATGCGCTGAGCAGTAAGAACTTGCAAGAGACCATGTTTATTTCTGGGGGGCCTCGAAATGGAGTTGCTAGTTCACTTGCTCATTTGTGCCTCTCTGCTTGCTCCTCCTCTCAGTTTTGCTTATCCTGTCAGTGCTGTTGTTCTAGAACCTACTCTCCCTAAGGACTGTGGCTGGGCTGAAGCAAGGTGGCTCTCGGAGCCCGTGCCTGGGTCAACAGCACAGCCATGGCTTGACTTCTGTGACAGTCTTACTTTCAGCCAGTATTTCCATCCCTGGGGGACAGGTGTCCTCCTCATCAGCAAGGAGGAATGGCCCTTCCATGTGGCATGTTTCAAATTTTGGATCTCCCCACACAGTGTCTGAGTTCAAATCCCCCCTCTAGAGCTGGAGTGCTGAGGTACTATATGAGCCCACATGTATGTTTTTCCTCATAACTGCAGACTCCTGCCCTTCTTTCTCTTCCCTCCCTACCCTAAACCCTTTAGCATTGACTGATAGTAAGCTAAAATGAATCCAGAATGGCCTCAGACATTAAAAGCCATTTTCCTTTGCTCTATCTTTGTTAGAAAGTTATTGGTCATGGATGAAGGAGGCTCTGTGATTATTTTTTGTTTGTTTATTGCTGCTTGGCTGAGGAACAACACCCAGTGAGCGAACACGTACATTATTGCACCGGAAAATTCACATTTTCAGCCTGGTTTATTTTTCATCTTAGACCCATGAGCCATGAGTGAAAGTGAATTTTCAAAAGTATGAGATAGGAAGCCTGTCGGTAGGTGTCCACTGGAAATGCTATAGTAATCACTGTGTAATCTCTTGAATGTAAACAGGTAACTTGGCCTACCTGCATGGAGCGATTTCTTGGATTGAAGGGCATAAGAAGAGTCCTCACAAGTGTCCCTGGGCAGGAAGCATCCTTTCACTTGTATGTCATCTGAGTTGTCTTTTTAAAGGTGGGGGGGCTCTTCCAAAGCTTGAAGGTGCTAAGGAGTGGCTTTCTGCTCACTTTTGTGCGTTTTAGATTTTAAGGGAAAGTCCCTGGGATCCTTTCCATGCTAACAGAAGGAATAGGTCTAGATAATCAGTCTAGGGCTTCTGAAATAGTTATTAGCGTTGAACAGGCAGAGTTCCCAAGCAGGTCTGCTAGGCTAAAACACTAAGCTAATGGGCATCTACACCTTGCTTTTGCTTTCTTTGCTTCTTTGGGGGCAGTGTGAGAGCTGGCAGGACCCTTATTAGTTCTCTACACCTCCTAGATGAGATTAGACACAATAGTGGACATCTGTAAGAACAGAAACATGCTGTTCACTTGTACACACAGCAAGATTCTCAGAGTTCTGTGCAGTCTGGCAAATCCTGTCTGCTTTATGCAGTGTGGCCCGGAACGGTTATGTAGTGAGTGAGGGAGTGCTGGCTGCTGGCCAGACATTGACTAGGAAATCTTGGGTACCTGAGAGCTTATCAGTTCTTTTGCTTTGTTAAAGAAAAAAAAAGTGATGGAAATGTTGGTAAACTGCCATGAAGGTTTAAGCCTGCTGGAACAAGGAGCCGTGTAATCAGATTGGAAAATGGAGCTGGACGATCTCTGCATGGAGAGGAGCTGTCTGTGGACCCCGTGAGCCTCTATGCGAGTGCCTGAGCTGACCACTTTGTTAGCAAAGCAGCTTGTTGGCTACTGCAGCAGGGTGGGAAAGACCAGAGCTTGTGATGGTATGTAACAGAGGGAGAGAGAGAACTCTTGCATGGCACAATCTAATCAGCTTGCAATTAGCTCAGGCCCTACAGTCGCCTTCTTAATTTCCTTCCCCACCCCCTTTGTGGTAATGCTGTGTACTTTAAACAATTAAGTGAGGGAAAGAATCCTTCAAGCAAATCAAAGCCATCCTTTAATTTTATCACCCTGATGAAAAAGTATCAGGTGGTCCACTGGTCTTCATAAGGAGCTGGAAAATCTCTGGCTCACTGTAGCGTAGAGCTCTTCCCAACTGATGTTTAGGATAATCTTTCAATGCTCTTGGCTTGGGTGGTGAGAAAATGGTACATCATCTTGCCTAGAATGAAAGTTAAAATCGATGTGAATCCGGATTGAAAGCCCTTTTGGCTTGTAGATATCGTCTATTTGTTTTCTGCTTTCAGTAACGAGAGGCAGGCTATGTAACATGTGTGTTAAAGACAGCAATCTGCATCTGCTAAATATAAAAGCATCTGCACTGCTGTTTACTCTGCATGGAACCTCCTGAAGCTCTGATGACATAGCCACTTGTCCACATAATTCTAAAGCTCTGATGACATAGCCACTTGTCCACATAATTCTACCGCGTCTCCCATACCAAGCAGGACTCACTAAGGTTGAAAAGAACAAGGCTATCATTGCTGACCATGTGTGTTGCTTGTTAATCCCTTAAAATAAAATTCAGATCCTCCATGGGGGAGGGAGAGAAGAGCAGAGCACCAGATCTGCAAAATCAGTGCAAGAGTTTTATATTTCCCTCCTTCAAGGACAGTAACTGTGACGCTGCTTAAGCAAGGCACTTATTCACTGAAACAAAACAAACCATGTTAAAAACAAACAAACCAACGGTTTTCTGGCACTGCCTATCCCTTTTTTCTCTTCCTAAAAGCGTTTGTCAATGTGCACGAACCCCTCTGACCAGCTAGATTTATTGCATGTTTGTCTGTCGGGGGTGGAGGGGGGAGGTAGAAATAGGCAGCCTTTTACCAGTGTTTAATGAGCTTGAAGAGCTGTTAGCACTGGCTTGCAGTGGTTCCTGGAGAATGCACTGGAATGTTTTAGGCAGTTTACCTCTGAAATTTAGTCAATTCTTTTCTGAAAGTTGAATGTGGTCATAATAGCAACCTAGTGATAATAATTTTATTTGATTACGAGAGTGTCATTGTCTGCAACATAGTAATTTATTTATTCTTCTTAGAGGAGATAATACTGATATTGAACTCTGTCTTCAATTTGATTTTCAAAAGGAAGCAGAAACTTGGAGCGTGTAGGCAAAGTCTTTGCATTCAGCATTTTCTCACCTGACAAACAATTCCAAGTTTAATTGTTCATGTGCTACTGCTTGGGCTTAGGCTGGAGAGCGTGCTTTTTTTACTGCATGTTTGGCCACACGTCTTACATTTTGCATTTGAAAAACTCAGTTTTCATTTCATAGAGAATAAGAGTAGGTAACAAGAACTGCATTAAAATTAGATAAGCGTCTACATTTGCCTGAGGGTTTGCTGGAGATTCTGTACTGTGTCCATTTCTTGTGTTTTGTAGTGGATTTGTGTTTGTTTGTTTGTTTTTAATTAAAACAAAGATTAAAAGAAATATATATCACCTGCACACACCCTGTGCTGCGGAGCTTCACTTTATATTCTTCTAGGACAAATTCCATTAGATATGCACTTACTGTACTCTGGATTGTAAATCTTACAATTTAATGGTAATTCAGTGAGCAGTTATTGCTTCAGTGGCCTTTTTTTTTTTCTTTCTCTTTTTGTCCCATCTCACATGTGAAATACAGTTACCCTTTACAAGTGTCACATCTGTGGGATTGGGCTTTGTTACTCTGTAGTTGTTCCTGCTGCACTGGTCTCTAGTTTTAAAACAAGTCTGACTCTGAAGTTCCCATGAGGGGTTGATGAGTCGGAGGTTTTTGGTTTTATATGTGTACAGGGTCTGGGGGCAGGTTATTATTAAATAGGAGTGCAGGGAGAGACAGACAGACAGACAGGCAGACGACAGACAGAGACAGAAACACAGAGGGAGAGACAGAGACAGACAGAGAAAGAGACAGAGACAGACTAGAGGGGAGACAGAGTCAGAGACAGACCTGGTGAGAGAGAGAGAGAGAGAGAGAGAGAGAGAGAGAGAGAGAGAGAGAGACTATCAACAAAACAACTAGGAACATTGGTCTCAGTCTAGCACATTAATATCTTTTTCTAAATAAGCATTTTCTCTAACCTTATTCTCAATCTGATGTCCAGTTTTCCATGACAGATTGAGTCTTGCACTTGAATCCCTGGAAACAGCAATGGCATCTGATTGGTACAGGTTTCTCTGCCTTGCTTACACTGTTAATATTCTCATGCTTTTTGGACAGTTAGAATTTTTATAGAAACAATATATACATTCATAAAGAAATTATAAAGGGATTCTCCTCCTGCAGATAATGAGTTCTCTTAAGGAACTGCAGGTTACACAGCCCACAAATGAGCTCTAAGTGGGGGGATTTAAAGTCCTGCTACAGCATTTAATTTCTTGAGGGAAGGAGTTCAGTTGAAGGTTAGTCTGTTATTGTGGTAACTACTCGCTGGCCTGTGCTTCTGCCAACAGAACTGCACAAAAGGCACTCGTTTTTATTTAACATGGAGGGAGGTATTAATCACGGCAGTATTTTCCTCAAAAATTTATCTTATCATATTCATTGTTTCACTAACCATGACAATAATAGGTGTTTAATTACCCAATAAGGACCATTTATGGATTCCATTTGTCCTGCATGCTGGACAAACGGTATTGATTTTGTACTTGGATGCAACAAGAAATTGTATTAGACACAATTAGAAATCCAAAGCTGGTAAAAATCTACATTTGTTACAGTAACTGGGCTTGCTTGGAACAGCAGCAATGCCTTCTAGTCCAGGTGACATCAATGGAGTAAAAAGCAGATGAGATTTTATTGCAGTGTCGTGAAGTAAAAAAAAAAAAGAAGAAGAAAGAAAGAATGGTCTTTCCCCCTTAGTGAAGCAATAAAGAGTTCCATGAAGTGAAAAAGATTGAAATGAATGCTTATTTGTATCCAGAATAACTAGTGTATGCAGGTGAACACAGACTTGGTGTGATATTGTAGTTGAGAATGTTTTAGCCTCCACTAGGAGTCTTTACTTTAACGTTGACCAACTTATTAATTTGAGCAAGTGAGGGAACCATGCAAGATAAAATCTTAGGCTGCATTTTTGGTGACCCCTCTGTCAAAGTGACAAGGATGAGCTCTAGGTCCTGAAGGTATCCCAATTTAAGCAGTGTGGGTTTTGTTGGTCTGATTTATTATTTATTTATTTATTTATTTATTTATTTATTTATTTATATTTTATGATACTGTGTAACAACCTTTCATTTAACTGACTATAGTGGCAGAGTCTTGCAAGAAGCCAAACTCCAGCCAACAAAGTGCTTCTCTTTGCTGTGCCAAACACATTTGTGACTGCATTTGGCACACGCTTAACCATAATTAGAGAGCATTCTCTTGTTGGTCAGCACATTAATTGCCCATGATCTGCAGCTCTGTTCAAATTTGTGTCTTGTGGAGGAAGGTCATTTAGCCTTGCCCAAACAAAAGGAGAAATAAACTGAAGTCTAGTGGCAGCTAGCCACTAGATCTTCATAATTTCACAAGGATACATTGTATCCTCACTAGATTTGACATTTTTTTTTTAAGGATAGTAGGTCTCCCACAGAAATTTCTCTTTTGCAGAGGAATGAGGGTGAGCATCCTGTTCACTGCCACCCCAAATAAAGGATCTCGTTGATCGACATGAGGGTATTGTATTTGCCTAGCACTGTGATTCCTCTTGGAACATCCATGGCCTCTACTTTAGCACAGTAGTTTTAACATTTTTTAGAGGGTCCAAAACTTCAGGGCAAGGGCCTTTCCATTTGCCTGAGGATACAGCATCATTCTTACATAGCGAACATTTGCACTATCATTTCTCTTCTGGACCATAACATACAATGTATGTTAACAATTAGAAACCAGGGACAGACACTACGAGTGTGTTATTTTTCCCCCATGCTACAAAAATGTGACCAGAAAAGAATTTATTGACTTGACCATTGAAGAACATGGCTATCTTCATTGTTCCTTCTCTCTCTTTTTTTTTTTCTACTAGATATAAGAGGAATATCAAAATTTCATTGTGGAAATGCATTTGCTTATTTTGCTTTGGAGAGGTTGGGCAGAGGCTAGTAGGCAGGAATTGTCTGGTAATGCAATCTGAGGTCTAGTAAGTAGTGGAGGGAGGATCACATAGCAGATTATGTCTTGTGTCTGTGAGCTGAGAGCGTGATTCATGGGGTAGTTTGTAAGGTAGGATCACAGTTTAGAAGAGAGCAAGAAATATACATACTGTGGGCAAATGCAATACTTTTGTTTTTCCCCTGCAAAGTGAAAATCAGATTTGCAGGATTCTCTGGTCTGGGCTCTAGGTCCCTAGGGATTCCTTTGTGGTCTTATGGAATGAAGTCTTTTTTACTTTTTAGTTAAGTACAGACAAACCACTTATTTACTGTATGTGAGTGTAGATATATTCAAATGAAAGGCATTTCATGAAAAAGTAGATAGTTATAAAGCAGATTACATAAAATTTTGGTAACAAGGCATTTGATGGTCAACTACAGCCTTTTGGAATGTATATATTCCTGTTGCCCATCCAGAGAAAGGTCTGGCTGCTGGAGGGATGTGTGGATATGCATTTGGGTTGTACCTCTTCTTACTGCATTCCCTCTTTGGGTTGTTGATGAGAATGAAGATGTGGCCTTTCTAAGGACCTGCTTCTTCAGCCAAGCTTTAGATTGTAAAGATCATATGTGCTAGCAGTTTTATGAAGATTATTCATGGCAGATTCACACTACGTTAGACTCTTTAGAGGCTCAGTGGATTTTGAGATCTTCACTTAATCCTCTTGCTTTAAAGTGATATGTATATGCATGTGTATGTGTATGTGTATATGACACACACACACACACACACACACACACACACACATAAGCAATGGCTTGGTCATATGTTCAGTCATTGCTTTCTAAACATAATAGTACATCGACATTTGAATCCCTCCTTCCATTCCTCCCTCTTTCTCTCCCTCCTCTCTTCCTCCTTCCCTCTTTCCACCTTCATTTTCTCTTCCACTCTTCTTTCTTTCTGACATAGGGTATCTGGGCTGGCCTTGAATTATTTTTCGTCCAAGGCAAAGATGACCTTGGACTCTGGATCATTCTGTCTCCACCTCTCAAGTGCTGAGATTACAGGCATGTGCCTCTGCGTCTGGCTTTCTGTCCTGCAGGGCAGTGCAGCATTTAGCTTGCACAATCTCCCATCCACTCTAGTATGCTAACACATGTCCCTGGCGTTATCTCTTGCAGCACCTCCATCAAATCTCTCCACTGCCTACTGTCCACTCAGCAGCCTCCTTCTAACCTCAGTGTTAGCTGTTTGAATGAAAGAAATCGATAAGACTGTTAAAACTATCGAGAACTTTTTAAAACAGAAAAATAATATTTTAATTACTACTGACATGCTAGTTTGAAGCCCATATCCTACTTTATGACAGTTCAGTTTAGAAACTACATTGCTTCATTTCAGTAACTTTATTACCATTTGGCTCAGAGATTGCTATTTCGCCTTGGCCAGAGATTTCATCAGTTGCCCGGTTCACCTTTGTCCACGTTATACTTGTGAAATGACCCCTTCCGTTAGTGCTTGTCAATAGTAAATTGCTATATTCTGTGCCTAGAAACACACTGGAGGACGACAACACTTTATTGAATGACTGAGTTTGTAGTTAATTTTTTCCAAAATTAAAAATTAATTGGAATAGTCCTAATTATTATTTAGTGTCCATGAATTAAGACTTTATTTAGGGTCAGCTATTTCTGATAATATTCTTATTCTTAATAAGAATACAAGAGTTTTACAGCATAATGTATATGTGTTTG
>JADRCD010227551.1:14097-25599 GCA_019843815.1 Montemys delectorum
GGACCAAGTATGTTTTGTTTCTCTCTAATTTTCTAGCCATTCTACTAAAATATAAACATGTGAGGTGGCCAAAGTTCAATTGTACTATGACATCAAATTAAATTTACATTTGGAGAATTTTCTGTGGATGAATCCTTTGTCCACAGAAAGCTCTGTTTTGTTTAAAGCAAGGACTATGCACTCTGTCATGTAATGACAGAATGAAAGAAATTTCAATTTATCATTGAAAGCTTGCTTTGAATAATATTTCCTTTCAAACAAATAAGCAAAGTGTGGTACTTAAAATATTTGTCACTATTTCAGTTATTTCAAGAGTAAATGTATTTGTGATAAACATGTAAATTTGTCAACTATTAAAATATCAATTCCATTATAACATTTATAGGAAAAGAACATTGCTGCTCACTTCTTTACAAGATGTTTAGCTCCTTTATCTCATTAACTAAGCTGTTGCCAGAAATAGAACCCTGATAAGTTGCTTGAAAATGGAGGTAAAATAAAATGCCTGCCGCCTTGCAGAGCCAGCTCTGGGGGACTCAGTGCCTCCTGCACGGCGTTCCTGTTCGCACAGTGGTGTCAAGAAGCACTTAGGTTGAGATGAATGAATCCACAACTTTTTCTTTTCCATCACCTGAATTTCAAAGTCCTTACGCCATGGACTTTTGCTCCATTTTATTTTTGCTTTGTGTACTCTGAAATAGCAAGCCATGAGATCATTTACCTACTCATAGACAAAAAGAGAGGGGTGAAGGAGCAAGAGGGAGAGAGTCAGAGATTGAGACAGAGAGGCACTGAGAGGCGAAGGATGGAAAGTATGGAATAATCCTGATTTTCACTAAATTCTAGTATCCCGAATTAACATACAGTTGATTGAAATTTTATTATTAAATAGACACGAAAGAGAAATGTTAGAAGTAATACTTTTACTGATGTTAGGCAACATGAGAGCAAGGAAATTACAATTTTTAGATAATATAGAAAATTATACCCATGCTACTACTCTCAGGACTAGGGAGGGTTCAGTGTTTGTTTAAATCTTTGGGTATATTTGCTATACATTTTTGCGTGTTTTAAAAGAATTTTAAAAAACTCAATAATATGTTGTAAATGAAAATAAAACTTTGTTAGATTTTTTAGCCAATGAAAGTTCACCTCTCTGATGCTCAATGAGTGATTGCAATGTTTCCTCTCAGAGCCTGATATTTGGGTTCTGTCTAATGTTCAGATCACATTGGTATCAAACCAATAGTATGTGCATCCAAACATAAGTGATAGGGTTCTATGCTGCAGGAAATAATGTGAAGTTTGTATTCTAAACAGTGTACTGTAGACACACCTTACCAAAAAGAAAATAAATAAATAAAATAAATACCATAGTATTAAACACAGAATAAATATACGTTTGTTTAGGCACAGTTTGAATCATTATATATAGGGATGTTTTTACTATATGATACTAAAAATTCACTGTATCTAGAAAAGTCATGCTTAATAAACAGTATTTGAGCAAGTTGTTTGGGATTGTTAATATCACCACAGTTTAAATAAAATTAAGTCCCCCACTTCACATCCTTGTTTCAAAACATAGCTCTTTTTAAAAGGATCCATTCACAAATAATAATGGATGAAAGTCACCAACATGGAAAACTATATGAGCCGAGAGCTTGAGTTTACTGGTAGATCAGTTAAACATCAGCGCTCAAAAGTATAAAGTTTGTGTAGCGTTTAACAAGCCTTAGAAGAGCATTTAAAGTAACGTGTGTGTAATATGCAATACTAACAGAGCTTCCCAGAGCCCCAGAGGAAGCTAAAAATGTAATTCACATGCCTATGGCTGCTGGGGACACTGAGATTATGGTGAGCATGGCTAAAATAAGGCTTTATGCCACCATGTAAATTCTCCAGATGAAGAGAAAAGGAAATATGTGGAACGCCCAGCAACTTAAAAACACACATACGTGTGAATGTATTTAAAATAGATCTTAAGATGTCAGACTTCCTTTAGTGCCTGGCACAGGGTTAACTTTAAATCAGCTATGGGGAAACAACACCACCAAAAGCAAACCAAACATCCATTATGGCCCATTTTGTCATCAATTTAATAGAAAGATAAAAGGTTGAGGAGGTGGAGAAAAGAAAAGGGAAATCATCCTAGTACATGTTTTTTGAGTCTTGCTTGAAAATTAGGGGATGCCATCATGCAATTTATTTATAATGTTGGCAAAAGAAAGAATAAAAACAAACAACAAAAATCAAACTACTGGAAGACCATATAAATGCTGTTTTCTATAAGTTTTTATGAGTACTCATATTGTTAGTTTACATTTATGTCTGTGTGTGTATGTGTATATATACATATATATATGTGTGTGTGTCTGTTTGTATATGTATATATGTTCATATTTTATATACACATCTATTTATCTCTCATCTATTGGTCTGTCTATCTGTCTGCCTATTGCCACTCATATTTAGGAATTGACCTCTGCCATCATGTGGTAATTAAGGTGGTCAAGCTCAGCCTTGCTGAGTCCTAGTATTTTTATCTTATAGTAGGTGACCTGCATATAAGTCCTTTCTGAGTTCTACAATCTGGGAAGATCTAAATTTCCTTCAAAGATGTTCTATTTGGAAGATTTTGGAAATGTAGAAACTGGGTTGTCTCACTTAATTTCTCCTAGTGGCTGCCAGGTGTGTAACAAGCATGTTTGAACAGTATGTTGTTTTTTCTTTACCTCATATTGTGGGCTGCAAACCTCTGAGGAACATTGAACTTCTAGCTCAGGTTTACCCAATTTCTGTATATGACCAAACCATATGTTACCATGGCTTTAATTATAAGTGATTCTGTTGTGAGTAGGAGGAAGACGTGCATCCATTTAGAAACGGCCAAAGCAGTTGTGAATGTACCTCCAGCTAGTCACATTCATCCTCCATCAATGGATGTTAAAGGTAAAAAACACTTTTTTAATTTGAGAATTTTTAAAATTAACTAGTTAATTAATTTTGCCTTTGTGTGTACACACAGGCACAGACACACATGCATGCATGCCTGCACCCATGTCAGGACAGACATGTGGAGTTCCAAAGACTGTTTGCAGGAGTCACTTCTCTCTTTCCATTTTGGTCCTAACAGACCAGCCCAAGATTTTTTTTTTCTGTGATATTAAAAATGTTGAAGTCTGTGCACTTTTGGAAGCATATTAGTTCTATGTAAATTGACTATGAAGTGCTGCCTTGGATGTGACTCACCATTTAGACCTCTTCAATTAGTTTAGAATATTCTAGTCAAGCACCTAGTTAAGGGTGTGGTTCCATTTCCTTACAGAATGTATGGACTCTTCTATTAGATTGATAATAGCTGATTAATTCTTTCTATTGGTGAATGATTACGTGTTGAACCTTTTTGATAAACTGTGTTTGGATATGCATATATGTGTGCATGAAGGATTATTACCAATTTCTTGTTTAAGATATTTTTAAAAATGCTTTGCAATTTTCCAAATCTTCGTAGCCCATTGGCTTAGGGTAAGTCAGAATTAGACTATGCGACATCCTTAAGGACCACTTAGTGCCTGTTGCAATAACTGACTTCAGATTTAACTGCACAAAGACACAGGCCCTATATGGACGTGACTGATGGTATGTGTTCTGTAATTGATCTATCATTATGGGATTATCTCAGTTTTACTGGAATTATGCCTCAGTTTACCCAACTTTTAGTGAGCGACACATTATATTCTTTAATTCTACTTTTCTTGCAAGGATAATGTATGAATTAGTTCATGCTGAAAAAGAAGTGCTTTGATGAGGGGAGCTCTATCTAAATGCTAAGTATTATTTATTATTCATGTAAGCATATTACTGTACCCTTCAATCACCTTTTTTTGGATGTTTCAAATGGGCAATTACTGTCTCTTTGTGTAAAGCTTTTAAATTTTTTTAATTTAAATTAAAAGTTAATCTAATTTAGGAAAACTCTGCCAGCTGGAAAAGAACACAGATTTTTATCCCCCTCCCTTTCCAAACAAAACAGCAATTCAGAGCAGACTCTCTAATACAGCAATGTGCACAGGCTTTTCTGAGCTGGTGGGGTTGGAAAGAAGGGCTAATTAGTAATGGCTGCTCCATAATGCTGGTAATCCACGTGTCAGGGTTAGTGATGATAATAGATCTGATTAGGTGGGATTAACCAATATTCTGAAGGATGGAGATTCTTTTGATTATGAAATTTTCACTTTGGAAGCACATTACATAGCCGGCATAGCTGCATCCATGAAATCAAGTTAACATGGCTTTCCCCATATATGAGTTGAGGTCAGTGGCAAGGAGGATATTTGAGTTTAAGAGGACCTTCACTGTAGGATTCACTTAGGAGCATACACTTCCTGATCATCAGAGTTCAAAGGTCAGCAGTTTGACATGTGCTTCCAAGGGCAGGTCTATTGAGGTGGCCTCCTCCTTGGCCATCTAACCATCTTCCTTACCAGATTCTTCTGTCTCTCTATCTCATAGCTCCACAGTAATTGACCTGCCTTTAAGAGAAAGAAATTGAAAATCTGTTCAAAACAACAAAAAACAAAAAAACAAAAACAAAAACAAAAAACCCCAAAAACAAAACATCAAAACTCACTATTTTCTTATGTCCTCCCATGCAAATTTGCATATTTAAACTTCCCTTTAAACTAACCCACTTTAAGCATTCCCTAGCACTATTAAATTTTAAGGAAGTCTGCTTAGAAATCACATTATTCAGTCCCACAGTTTCAACTGCCCAGCAGCATCATTAAATCCCCTAGAGTCATTCCAGTCCCCATAAAAATTGGGGACCCCTTTACTTTGTTTCCATATTCAAATGGAAATCCTTTTGCAAGTTAGTAATTAAAGTATTTAACCTCTCTCTCCCTTCATTTATTAGAGAACTCTTTTTTCTTTATTTTTTCAATTACGAAAAACTGCTAAAGCCAATCAAGCATTTATTTTGATAAACCGCTTCTAACTGTCTCAGCTAAACTCTGCAAATACAGCAGGGAGAAAAAATCCCAGCAAAATAATCACCCTGAGCAGATTTTGCAGAGACCTTGCGCTCAACCTGCTCAGAGATAATTATGCCAAGCTTTTAGTATGGGGCAAAGGAAAACATAAAATTAAGGCATGAAAGAAAGTCTACCTATTTTGAGAAAATACTGGGATAATTGGTACTCTTTTTATTACCACTTTATTATAGAAAGTTATTGTCTTGCCTTGAAATATAGGTTTACAGCAGTGAAATAGTACTATGTGGGGTTGGGAGAAATTCTGTTAGATGGATTGATTTAAAATGTAATAAAAATAGCAAATTGCTAAACAGTGAATTGCTAAATAGCCAAATTAGAGTTCATTATTTAAATGACTCTTCTTTTTAATCATATGATGTTCATAATTGCTTTGTTTCTGACAAGTACATTAGAAGGGGCCGCTTTGTTCTCCTGCCTTGTTTTCCCTTCTTTCAGAGTAGCCTTTGGTTTGGACCTGAGGCAGGCGCTTTCCTTGAAATGAGGCAGCAACAGGAGCAGCACCATCTCATTCATGTTCCTTGCTGGGAGGCGGCAGTAGACAGATTCGCAGAGCTATGAATGGTGCTGATGTGAAATGTGACCCCGATAATGGTTATGCAGTGCTCTTGAAATCCACCTTTTACAGACTTTGTCCTTTTATATGTGAAGGTGACACTGAAGAGTGTGCCTGCCCAGAGAGGTGCAATCTGTCTCTATTTTTATGTCACCAGGGACATATCTTGGCCTAGCGGGGGCCCAAGTCTCACTCCGCATGGGGGCCTTGTTTTAAGGACAGTAGCTCACAGTTAAAAATTATACTTGAGCCCTCAGCCTCTCTAGGCCCCTGGTAAGTCTGCTTCTGCTGATTCCGTAACCATATGGAACATTATTGAGAATGGATACTGAAGGCCTCACTTATCAGATTTAGTTGATTTCACTGCTAAATAGTCATGGCTGAAAGATGATTAATTTAGTTTGTAGATACTTTGGCAAAAACTATTTCCCTAGAACTGTTGTTACTATTGAGGGTTGGAGGTGAGGTTTCCATGTCTCAAAGTAGTCATGACTCAGTATCTCCAGTGAAAGTTTATTGCTTGATGATAAATAGTACTTATTCCTGAAGCAGGGAACTGGAAATAGATACTGAAGTACATGGAGCACATTCACCTTCCTGTGTTACCTCAAAGAAGCTATAGAGGAAAGAGAGACCAGGCTTGGCTAGAATGGATGGTAATCTTTCAAAACAGCAATTCTGCTCCTTAAAACCAAGACAGGGAGATGCTGGGAAGTGTTTAGTTTGTATGTGGGAACCAAAAAGTGCCAGTTAAATAGAGATGCCGTTGATCCGATCACTTCAGTTTCTTGGTGTCCCAGGCCTTTGGAAAGTTACCCAGCACTATCTGCAGCTAGAAGACCTGGGTGCTGACAATTCTATCCAGAGGGATTGCTTCCATAAGCTGTTTATTTCTAGGGAAACCTCGGCAGGCTCTCCTGTGTCAGTGGTCTCTTCACTTTCTTAGCTCCTGATTGACTCAGGCATTCCCTCTAGGTAGGTCTGCTGTGTGCAGGAGCTCTCCTGTGACGAGATCATGCCTCGAGAGCTCCTGTGCCCATGGGGGAGGGGGGGTGTTAGTGCATACAAGCATGTCACAGGTGATGGAAATAGCTTCTTACCTTCTCATGGCTGCTGTGATTTGTAAATCCTTGGACTGGTGGCTGTCCTTGCTTCTCACAAATCCCAGAGGTAGTCAGAATTGATGCAGTGGCTCATGTTTTATAGAAGAACTGTTGGGTGAGGAGGCCTGCTCCAGATTATAAACTGACATGGTGAAGCAGGTTCTGAATCCTCAGGTATTGACCTAGAGGGGTGTTCTTTTTCTCCTTTTCTTTTCCTTTTTGTTTGGTCCACTGGGGACAGAACCTCTGGCCTTGCCTTTACTGTTCATGAACTTGCCCACTGAGCCATGTCCTCAGCCAACCTGGAAGTTTTCCATAAGAGTTTCAATTGCTTAGTAGAGAAAAGCGCTGTAAGAATCCGTGAATGCCTACACCAACATATGCTTTTATCTCTTTCCTTAGTAATTATAATTTATAAAAGCAGGAAGGCTCAGAGTGAAGTACAGAGTGAGGGGATGTGCAGAGAATATGGGCCACCCCATATGGATTAGTTGTGATCTATACATGATTGCTGAGCACTTGGAGACTAGGAGGTCCCATTAAATCTTTATAGCAATTGACGCGTGCTTTTCTGAGCAGTATTTCTACAAGCAGACAGAGCCATCAGAGGTAAGGCCTTTAATGATATTAGACACCTGAGTTCCCTCTGCTAAAACAAGACGCAGTGGGTGAGAATGCGCTGGGAAAAATTGCTTCTTATGCTCAGATGGAACGCCTTCACTTATCTTGTGGTTCTGTTCTTCCCACTGGGTAATCTTCCTCACTGGAAACTTTGAGAAAACTTTTCCCTTCCAGCCTTTTCTCCGTGTGTGTGTGTGTGTGTGTGTGTGTGTGTGTGTGTGTGTGTGTGTGTCAGCATCCCCACAACATACCCCACTCCTGACCTTCCTCTAGTTGAGTCTCAGAATTCTTGAGCCATCTTTTTTCCATCTAGACTGATAGGATCTTCAGATACAGTTTCCAGACGCTTGTGAATTCTCATAGCAACCACATTGCCACTAGCTCTTCCTCTGCTACTCTGCCACTAGCTAGCTCTGCTAGCACAGGCTAGCCCCAGGTCCCCCTCTCTGCCTTCCCTTCTTCAAATGAAACTAAGAAAAGATCTCATTATTCACAAATCTTTAGCTTTAACGAGATTCTGCATGTTTCAAACTGCTTTTGGGGGCGGGGGAGTTCAGGCAATAATGCTACTTTTCTGCTATCAGGGCGGTGAATAATTTCCTCAATTTATTCTGTTTCAGAATAGCGCAACATAGTCATTTGACTTTATACTTGAGATTCTTGTTCACAGCCCGTCTCGTGCTTGTTTGTTTCTTGAGGAAACGGAGGCTTATGCATATTTAAAAGTCTGCTTCAAAACTTAAATTGGGTTGCAAGTCCATGTCCCTCTTCTCTGACTTTCTGTGTGTCTTCCCTCCTCCTCCATGCCTCACACAGACTAAGGATACATTCAAAGATAGTCCATGTTGGGGGCCTAGGAAGGTGACTTAGTTGAAAGCATGAGAATCCGAGTGCAGATCCCACCACCTTCCCTCCACCTGTATTTCCAGTGCCTGGGAAGTGAAAGGGGGAATATCTCAGTGACGCACTGGCCAGCAGTCCAGTCAAATGGTGAGCTTCAGGCTCACTGATACCCTGTCTCAAAAGAAGTAAGGTGGAGAGTGATGGGAGATAACACTTTATTAAAGTTCACACTCTCCATGCACATACACACACACACACACACACACACACACACACACACACACACATACATGTGCACATACACACATGCACACACACAGCTACACAACACGTGACGCATACTACAAAGCATAGAAAACATATTCTGAAGTACATAGGAACTCACCCCATAGCATTAAAAATGTAAACGAACTTTATATTGATAATGCAGTACAAATAGTTCATTCATTTTCATGTACTCTTGATTATCACCCTTTGTCAGTTTACCAAGTTATCTGATTTACTAAAAAATATGTATAAATTTGGCAGTACGTATTCAACAATACATGAAGATTACATTAAAATTCCTTTCTTAAACCAATATAAAACTTTAATTGAATCTTAAGTTTCTCCTTGAATGGGATTTTCTTAAACCTCTGTTCTCAGGAATGATATGTCACTAGAAAGTAGAAGTGAATTTTGGTCTTATTATTTTTATCACATTAGAAACATTCTAAATGTAAAACATATGTAAAATAAAGGGGTACATTTATATGAACATTTAATTACTCCAGTACCCAATGCCCAAAATTTGAAAGGCAGTGATCAAAAATTACAATGTTTTATTTGGCTTGTCAAGTTCTGATTTTATGATTATAGGCTTCTAGAGGAGTTGGGTACTGCGTCGTTCCAAACATGAGCTGTTGGCATGCCACTTTCTCAGGAAAACAGCCATGGAATGGTCTTTCTTTCTCCATGGCTTTAAAATATGCATCTTAATTTCATGTAGCCAAAAATATCCAACAAAGCCCTTTCTCCATGCTTACACTATCCTAACAGCTAACATTTCTTGATCCGTGCTTCCTAACATTTGTGTGCACAGAGTGCTTTCATTTAGAAAATTCCCTTGCACAGCGAGTGCCAGGTTTTGTGTAGATGTGTTTTTCTTCCTTTATTCTCACAGGGATCTTGGCGACCAGTTTAGCTCCATTTCTTCCTGCAGGCAAGGGGTGGGCTCTGCCCTCCCCAGGAGGCCTATGAAACTATGGCTTTGTCAACATCCAACTACCACAGGGATTTGAAACAAATCAAATTTCTATTCTGTGCATTTTGCTTCTTCTTGGATAAAACAAGAAAAACTGTTTTCAAGGACTGGCAGCTTTCATTTGAACAGACATGTTTGAAAAGTTTGTTAGTGACAGAAAGGTAGATCCCATAGACAGGAGAATTTACCATGTTTAATAGTTAGCTTTCCAGTCTAGGCCACAGAAGTGCTGTTTGTTCCACTCTCTAGATTGCAGTATCAATTGATGTTACCATCTTTCATGAATTGTGTGTATTCAATTTCAGGTCAGCAGTTAGAAAGCCAGGAGTGAAGGTCCAGGCACAGGATGGGACTCCTGTCCCTGTGAGATTGGACAGTGGGGTGCTGGACATCAGGCTCATTTTGCTAGGCATCAAGACCTCTCTTTTCTTCACATAGAGTGGTACTGGCCCAGGTTGGGGAAGAGTGGAGAGAAGAACAGGCAATGTGTGTACAGGCTCTCTAGGCTTCTGTTCCCTCTCCTTAGTTCACAATTCTCTTGCATTCCTATTGTCTTTCCACATTTGGTAAGTTTTCTAGAATGGACCGTAGAGAACCCACCAAGGCAGAGAGAGAGAGAGAGAGAGAGAGAGAGAGAGAGAGAGAGAGAGAGAGAGAGCAGGTATAACATCAATCCCTACCAAAATTCCCGTACAGTGGGATAATGAACAGATCAGTCCTCTTTTATGAAACTAGAAAATGAGCCTCCAGGAGTTAAATAAGCCTCCAACCATTCTGCAGCTAAGAAGAGCACAGCACCATTCAAAAGGCAGACTTTGTCCTGACTAAAAAAGTTCACCTCTCAGGTGTAAGGCCACCAGCACTGCACATGGAGCAGGAATGGAATGTCCTTTCCAGTGGACCCAATTCTTTATCTCTTCTAAAGAACCACAAGTGTTGATGAAATTGAGGAGACTTAAGGGAAGGATAAGTCAATGCCAATAATAGCTAGTTTCTTGATAATAAGGTAGTTTCTTGATACAATACCTTTGTGCCTTAAGTATGTAGTCTTCTATTTAAGTCTCCTCCCTTCAGTGAAATCCGGCAACTATTAGTAGCTTCCCTTAATAAAGGAGAAGCATAAGTTCAGAAGTGAACTCCCAAGAGGAGCCTGTTGCCCAGAGCCATGGGAATTCTAAGCCCATGTTCCTGTTCTACCTCCACACCCTCTTCCTTCACACATGTCCTCACATGTGCCTTCCTGACTTCCTTCTGTGAGGACCACGGTACCCTCATTCTAGGAAACCCCATCAAGAGTTGGTCTATGAGAAACGTGGATACAGCATGCCTGCTGCTCCCTTAGTGATCCCAGAATTTGGGATATGGTAGCAAAAGCAGAGATGGAATGAATCAGCTATGCCTGAGAGCTAGATAAAGGAATAATATAATTAGGAGTCTATGATTGTGAAGGATCAGGCCTGGCTTTCTTCATGATTGGTGAAATCTAATCTGTTACTTAATAAGGAAATCATAGGTGGAGAAAACATATCTAGGGTGGTAAAAGCTAATGATATGGTATGTCTAATTAACAGACAATTTGTGAGATACTCACTTGTTTCTTTTTTGAGTGCTGTCGTTTAAGATTTTTAGGATGTATACTTATATAAATGCCCTTTCCTTGTTCTCAGTTGAATGAACCCAAGTTTCTACAATGTTATTTTTCTGGTGTTCATTGTGCATTGAAAACTACTATCTTGTCAATCTCAAAATGAAATGGTCCCTTGCTTGAATAATGGTCTTTCTTAAGAGAGGCTTTCCTGAGTTGGGCAGTGGTGGCACACACCTTTAATCCCAGCACTTGAGAGGCAGAGGCAGGCAGATTTCTGAGTTCAAGGCCAGCCTGGTCTACAGAGTGAGTTCCAGGACAGCCAGAGCTACACAGAGAAACCCTGCTCTCTGTCTGGTTCCTTATCTCTAAAATTGAGATAATAATGTTATTTCACATGTTATTCATAGGGCTAAGTGTAAGCTTGTGTGTGCTTCTGGCATATTCTCATTCTCTCTCTCTCTCTCTCTCTCTCTCTCTCTCTCTCTCTCTCTCTC
>JADRCD010227553.1:0-20814 GCA_019843815.1 Montemys delectorum
AACTTCTGAGAACTATGGTTTGGCCAGTTAAAGTTGGAGGCCATAATAGGTAGTTTTTAAGTCTTTTTCCCTATTTGAAACAGTAGTGCCTTGGAGGCAGTCCTGAGACCACTGGAACTGTCAGGCGAGTGTAAGACGTGATGACTGCAACAGGTGACATGCCAGAAGACTGGAGGTGAATGTTAAACTGGCTGCTGGCTGCCTCCGTGTCTGTTTTGGGGTAGACAGCCTCCTTCTGCATTTTCCTTAGGTCCAAGAGTCCAACTACAAAAAATCCTGAGTCCCAAGTGTCTGGCAGGTTGCCTGCCCTTAGCCCACTTCCTGAGAACTCAGTGTGGTCTTCTCTGCACACAAGAGGATGACAGAAGGATTCAGAGTCTCTTGCTTAGCCTTTTGGGCTAAAAATGCTACTTGAGAAGTGAGAGCCACAGAAACAGACTCAGCCCAATTCTGTCTCGACACCTAGCCCTTTCCACTATCTAGCCCTTCCCACTATTTAGATTCTTTTTCTTTGACATGGGAGTGGGAGCATAGCAGGTTGGAATATTTTCTGAGATAAAGCAAAGCAAATAATATGGGCATAGGAATGCACACCTGTAAACCCTAGCACTTTGGAGATGGTGACAGGTAGAAGGTCACCACAATTTCTAGAATATCTTGATTGACATCTGGGAGTTACAAGATAGTCAAAAGCTACACAGTAAGATCTCCAGTCAAGTGGGAGAAGCACATTCACAGAGTAAATAGCTAATACTATTATTCTAGTATTTATATTTAGGTCTCACAAGACATCACCGTCGTTGTAGCCCCTGCTGGTTGAAATGATGTCCCAATGTGACAACATAAACCCAAGCTATGTAGCAATACCTATTCCTATGTGCATCTGTTCTTATTCACCAAACAGTAACAAAAATAGTCATCTTAATGACTATTTTCACTGCATGTCCTCTCTGTGTATATGTGTGCATGCATCTGTGTGTCTGTGCCATGCCATCTGCCTGTGTCCCATGCCATGCCATACATTCAAAGGTCAGACAACTTGCAGAGGTCAGTTCTATTCTTCCACCATGTGATTTCTAGGGATCAAAATGAAGATTGCTATACTTGACAGTGAGTCTCTCCACCCACTAAGCCATCTTGCCAACCTAAGAGTAGGCATCTAGAGGGTTTTATTTTTCTCACAGAGTGATGATCCCCCTGCATAGTCTCACTGGATTTTCAAAACAGAGCTGTGGGGCAAGTAAGCCACAACTTGTCTTCTCTTTGATCTAAATGCCATAGCCCTGCATCATTCCCAAGAACCAGCATTACAGGTGGAATGCAGTGTGAGAGGTGCCCCATTGTCCCCCATAATACTTACCTGCCAGTTTGCAACAGTAGACTGGAGTCCAAAGACATTACAGGAATTGTCCAAGGCCATACAGCTGCCCAGGAGAAGCTTCTGATCTCAAATTCAGATTACAACTCCAAGTAGTCTGTACTGCCCAGCCCACTGTGCCTATGGGCTCAGCCATACCCAAGTAGCCTGTACCATGCACCATACGTATGGGCTCAACCACAATAGATATGTGGAGGCTATGGCAGTGTCAACTTGCCAGTGCCAACTTCTCCATCAATTTAGGTTTTACTGTTCAGGATTTCATTTTATTTTTAATTAGATGGATAGATAAATGGATAGATAGATGGATAGATAGATAGATAGATAGATAGATAGATAGATAGATAGATAGATAGATAGATTTGTGTGTGTGTGTGTGTGTGTGTGTGTGTGTATGTGTGTGTGTGTGGCTTTGTGCATGTGAGCTGTAACCACAGAGTGCAAAAGAGAACATCAGATCCTCTTGGAAGTGAAATTTCAATGACCCAGTGGAAGGGTCATTGTATATTGCTATGTGGAGGATCTAGGTATTGACCTCATGCCCCCTTCAAGAGCAGCCTATGCTCTTAACTGCTAAGTCATCTCTCTAGCTCCAATATTGGGTTTTCAGTGCAGGACTCCATGCATGCACTGAACTAGAGTATCCTTGCTGCTATATACAGTACGGCATGCTGTGACTTAACCTTGCCCCACATATCCAGAAACAGCTTCCTGTGAAGGAAGGATCTATACCTCCAGGAAAAGCAAGTTGTAAAGACCTTGGCTCCTGCTCTGTAGGGACAGTTTTCATGAACAGTCAATAGCCAGCACCCTACAAGTATCTCACTAGGGTTTTAATCTTGTCACAGTCTGTGGTGTATGTCTGAAGGTCACAGAAATATTACAGTAACACACTGGGATCTCAGAAGAGTGAAGTGCTTTGATTGGACTCCATGTGCAGTGAGTGACTTCCTCATAGCCACTAATCCCCAGACAAAATAACCATCAAGAAATATTTAAAAAAACACACACTTTATTAGTTTCATTTAATTTCTTAATTGCACAAAGTCAGTTTACCCATCTATTGCTGTGTGAAGTGCTTAGAGGCAAGGCGCACATTAAAGGGATTATTTCCATGTAATCCCCCCCTCCCAGAGGGTAGGAGCTGATCACTGTGAATCCCAATGTGCTCTATGTCACAATACCACATGGAAGAAATAGGTATTGTAAGATGATAGAGTCTGCAGCAGAGTAAAGTAAGAGAATGTAATTTAATAACTACAGAAAGTACCTCCTTTTCGGTAAAAGTTGGGCAAGCCTTTTTCGGGAAGAGCTATTACCCAAACTGAATTTTGCCTTCTCTTTTCCTGGTTATGCCTCTGCTAATTGATAGATGTTGAAGATGTGTGTGTAGCCCGTTAAGATTTTAATCAAATACCGTCTGCAGGTAGATGTGATCATCTTCCCAGGACTGAAGTGCTGAGGATAGTGATCCATCTGAGCGTCACACTACTCAGTGTGGCAGTTTGCCCTCCCTTCCTCCCTGGCAGGAGACATTTGGTAGAGTTTGGAGAGATACTCCCTATTACACAGCAAAGAGGTAGGAATCAAGTTAGGTGATTATGCCCCCCAGAAACTGGGTGCTCTGGAAATGTCCATGGCTCACCATAGCTGGCCTGAACCCATCACACTGCAAAAGACAGGGAAACCCATTAGTGACCCAGGCAGAGCTTTTTCTTCTCCTGCTGCTGTTGCTGACATGCCTACCCCTGCTGCAGTGCTTGCCTTGCTCGGACATTCTGTTAGGAGCATTAAGGCTGGTCTCAGGAAGAGATAAAAGTCTGAACGTTCTGAGAGTTTGAAGGTAAGGCCGGCCCTTGCAAGCAACTTCTCCCCCCACCTGAAGCAGGTGACCCATTCACAGAGGCCATGTGTGACAGCACTGAATTAGTCATTCCCTTCTTCTGATACTTCATATTCACCGTCTGTTCTTGGAGGCAGCATTGTTCAAAGACAAAATAAAACAGTTTTTAAAGCCCTCAAGGAGCTTTCTACTACTTATTTTATTAGATTGAAGGCAAAACAAGCTGATACCAGCAGAAAAAAAAATGGCTGCTTCAGACCCCAGCTGACCTCTTTTGCATGGAAAATTCTCCATATGATTACAGAGCTAATGAGTGATATTTAATGAAAACATTATGCCTCTGCATATATTTGTAAGAGGCACTTCGTACATTTAAGCTTACATAAAAATAAAAGGATATGTATTTTTTTAAAAAAAAAAAAAAAGAATCTTAGAAATCTGTGTATTTAAAAGAAAGACTCGCCTGCTCTCTCTGGCTATTTCTGAATGGTTTTTATACAAAGCACAAACTTCTCAGCGTGAAAACTGTAGGACTCAGTCAATCATCCAGTTGACACCAAACATACAAGTATTTGATGATGCATGGATAAAACAGCTGAACGCAAGGCAGACTTGTCCACATTTCACAGAACGTTTTGGCTCTATGCAAACAACACTGTATGAGGGGGAGAACTGGGCTAAACAATTGCTAAATAAATACATGTGGAAAAACAACATTCTCTCTCTTCCAAGAACCCTGAAGTATCTGACGATAGAGACTTAGAGCCAAAATTGCTTCTGGAGCCCGCCGTGTCATCCTTCTCTTCTCAGAATCTGTGTCACTGTGTTACTGCATGGAACATGGAAAAGCCCTTGACACCTCTCTCTCTCTCCACTTCTCTCCCTCTCTAGGTGGAGCTGACAGGCAGCAGTGTCTTTGACTATGTCCACCCTGGGGACCACGTGGAGATGGCAGAGCAGCTGGGCATGAAGCTCCCGCCTGGGCGGGGTCTCCTCTCGCAGGGCACCACAGAGGACGCGGCCAGTTCAGCATCTTCCTCCTCTCAGTCAGAGACCCCTGAGCCAGGTGGGAATTGCAAAGCCAGTGTGTCTGGAGTTGGTGGTTGGTGGGCCGGGCCATTGCTGAATGAGTGTGTTCAAGGTGCCCATGTGGAAAGACTATAAATAGGGCTAAGGGTATTTAACAATTCCATGCAGCTTTCAGCCCCATGCAGTAATTAAATAAGGAAGAGATTTGAAAATAAGGAGACATTTTAATAAGTGTAATCCAGAGATCTCATTTCAGTTGAACAATACATCTGGAAGGTACGATCTCCTCTGGTTTCTCTTTCAAATTACTAAAAGGAGATCTGCTAGCTTGGAACAGCCTCTCCCCTTTCTTCTTATACATTTATTTATTATTCAGCAAAATGTACCCTCTGGCAGAGGCATCTTGAACATTAGCTTGTAGAGAATTAAAAGTATTAGGGATTTGCAGACATCTTGGTTTCTCTCCTTTTCTTTTCTTTTCTTTTTCCTTTTTTTCCCCCCTTTTAAAGCATCAGAAGGTACTTGAAAGATGTGAACAGATAAATTAAGGCTAAAAAGAAAACAGAAATGGCTACATTTTCAACCGCCTTTCCGCCCTCAGCCTTTAATTAGATCAATTGTATAGAGGAATGAACAGAGGTGACGTTCCTCATTGGGATTCCTTCCAGGATTCTTATAGACTTTGCATTCAGAATGTTCCCATTTTCATTGTGTTGTACTGATGATAATTTAAGTATTAGGGGAAAATCCATTTATAAATTAAACAAAATGACTTGATATCCATCAGTCCCCTAGTTCATCAAGCTGTTCAAACACGGGGAAGATTGGCTGGTCGGCCCGGGTCTTCCGAGAGCGCTGGTAATTAGATCTGCGAAGGATTTATTCTTTGCTGATTGGGGCTTTAAATTAATTGAAGTTCCACATTTGTGGTTTTGTCCTTTTTGTACTTTTTTAAAGGAGATATTTCATATTCTTGTGTGGTGGAGTGCTTGGCCAAGCAGCAGTGGTTTAAATGTTAATTTTTCTCATGAGAAGTTTAAGATTTTTAATGAATCAAGGCCTGATTTCAAGTGCAAAGTTTTATTTGCTTACTTGAGAAGTTATTTTGCACTCTTCAAAGATGCCTGCATTTAAAGCTACTTGATCTGTAGTTTTAAAAACAGAATTTGCAATACAAAAGCATCATATTAGAGAGGAAAATGAAAACCCTGCCTTAAGATTAATTTTAAAATAACTACATACTTCAAGAAAATAATCTGTCCTTCCTGAAACTGATCAAAATATGTGTATTCACAGGGAAAAAAGAAAAAGTATTGCCTATCTTGGAAATATTTTAACTCTATATAAAACCAAATCCATGTCTTCCCATGGAAGTTAAGGGAACTTCCCCTGGGTGTGTCCATTACTCATGGTACTCATTTAAGACCCTTCTGTACCCTTTAAATTTTAAATAACTTTCTGGGAGAAGCCATATATTCTTTATTCCATAGCTCACTGGCTTTACTGAATGAATATGTCAGCTAGATAATTGACACTAGTTTTTCATTGTTAGACCATTCCTAGCTGTGTGTACATGAGAAGCAGCATGAGAGAAGGGCTTTCTGTTCATCGGTTCTAAAGATGGATCCAAGACCCTGGATTCCTCATGACTCAGTATAAAGGAACTGAAAGCTGTTGTCTAATGGAAGGTCTTGGTAAAATGGATTCTGTTTCCATGAGTCACAAAGATGACTTCAGGATCTTGTCAGTCATTCAGTACAAATCCCAGCATTGGCAACATAAATACCAATAGGTGCCCTTTGCTGTTGCCCCTGGGAAGAGATCCTAATATGAAGCTAGTGAGCCAGTCAAGCTGTCTATCTCTGATGCTGAGCAGTTCCCGTGGAGAGTTAGTCCTACTTTGAAGCCCAAGTCTCCTCTACTCCAACTCCCCCTCTCTTCCACAGTGTTTGAGATCATGTCCTACAGCTTCCTGTATAAACACTCAACTATGTCATATGAGAGAGATCAAGCCCTCCCTTCCTTCTGCTACCAGGTTAGACTGCAGGGTCCACAGCCACTATCTATCCACTGGAGTATTCTTAAGAACTTCATCAGCCACACCATTCTTCCATGACTGGATTGTAGTTTGTAGATGACCTTCTAACAACTACATGCCTCTAAGAACTGAAGACAGCCCTTAGGTGTTCCGTGATCATTTCAGAGAACTGTCACCTTTTCAGTTTAGATAACTGAGTTTTTGTTAATGCAGCTTATGGTTAAATCATGTCCCAATTGGTTCTTCTGGCACACACAACAAACCCAGATAAATATCCTACAGAAAGAACTTGGATAAACCCCATGCACTCTGTTCTAGCCTGCTTTTCATTCTATACAATGGGAAGACACAGCTGGTCTTCTAAAAGGAACTCACTCCTGTGTTTGTCTCCATATTTCTTTCCTCCAGACCTACTCTATCATTTAGGTCAACAACTGATTGACAGGCACTGACTTGTACTTCCTGCAGCCGTTCTCACTAGCACACATGAAACTCCACTTTTCCCACCATTCAAGAGCTACTGCCCGTCAGCTCTGCTCCCATATGAAAGGGCTCTCCTTCTGCAGAGTGAGTGTTACTCCCACTCTGAGGACATGCCCATCCACCTTAGCCCTACACATCTATTTAACTTGGTTATTTTCCTTTAGGGCTTGAAAATGCACTTGGGTTGACTGCTCAAATACTGAAAAAGCAGCACATGGTGCTACCTAGAATAAAATATCTTCACTAATGCAGATGATTGCTCCAAGAGAATTACTTTAAAAGTGCATGTCAGGCACTACATACCAAAGCTGCTTATGTTTCTCAGAAGCTGAAAATTTTTAACAAGATTTCCTAATTCTTAATAACATGAAGGACCATTATTGAAGACTCTTGTTCACTGCCTGGTAATCTTCTAAATTCTGATGAGACGCAGATTCCTTTCTACGTACTAGTAAAATTTGGTTGGTAAAGGATATCCATATCTGGTTATTATGGAGATGAGATTATGGGCTAGTGGGTAAGGAATTTTGCAGACGCCCTGATGTGTGCAGTGTAGCATTACTAAATGACTAAAATCTAAATAACACTTGGCATTATAATAAAAGGAAATAAGTGACTAAAACCATTTCAAGGCAGTGACACTGTGCCATGATAGGAATTTTGTTTCCCTGAGCTGCCAACCCTCTGATTGTCTTGTCTTGAATCTTTCTCAAGATAATGGCAGGGGGGTGGGGGACAGAGGGAGCTGGTTGAGCAGGAATCTGTTGACTTGACAGCAAGCCCAAATAAATATTTTATATGTGTGCATTTACAGATTGTTTAGTAAATATATTATTTCCTTTGGAGAAATCTTAAGTCAAGCATTAGAAAAATAAATGGGTACCCTGGCTTTTAAAAGCCCTGATATTCCAGAGTGTCTTTTTGGCAGAGGTAGGTCAAAATATTCTGAAGGAGACTGTGCTTCACTATCCGGAAGGCAGTCATTTTTTTTCTCCAGCAAGCTCTGACAACACTGGAGTGCAGCCCCTGGTGCATGCTGCTTGGGTGGTGCATTTACACTGTGTAGATCTGCCTTTTCTTTTCCATTGCTCCTAATGTTCCTGAATCTTGGTGTTGCAAACCCTATCAATGCTACCTTCTAGATGCTAATTAAACAGAAAGACAGCTTCTCCCAGAAATCCTGGAAGAACGTTAAAAATCTCCTATCTTGAAGACAGAATAATTTTCCTTGCATTGTCATAAAATGATATTTTTACTAATCCTTCATTATTCATATAATATCTTTTATAATTATAAAATTAATTTATAGTCATGATGAAAACTTCAGAATATGAAGAAGAGAAGTGGGGAAAGGCCAACCAACACTGACTGCTACTTAGGAATAACCATTATACACACAGGGGCACCACACAGACTTCTAGATTTCATCTCTCTTCCTGTAGACATATACACATAAGTAGGAGACACCCAGAGCATGTTGCTTAGCTTTTGTTTTGTCTATTTTCCTAAGTAAGATTCTGACACTCATCTTTCTGGCGACCTGCTTTCTCCTGTAACCTCACAAGCTTCTTTCTGGGTCATATTTCCCTTGTCAAAATGAAATTCCCTCTGTCTCCAGCGGTTTGCCTCCTATAAGATAGCAATCAGTGTCGGTCGTAGGACTTCTGTCAGGAGCAAACAGACCCAGGCCCTGCTTGGAAAGAATTCAGCGAGGACAAGAGGTTCTTGTAGCTTATTGGATGGGTGTGAGTTTGTAGGAGGAGAAATCAATACTACACTAGGATTTAGACAATTTAGCAAAATATATGAGACAGTATTTGGGATAAAGAACAGCTACAGCAGGATGGTTAACCACTAGTTGTCTAAAGCATGGTCTGTCAGGTTTTGTCTCACATTTCGGACAGAATCTAGTGTGTTTTGTGGGCTGAACTGGAGTAAGCTCCATGCCTACGATGCCTGTTCTGTGTCCTGTATGCTGCTGTAGGGGATAGGGCAGAAGAGTGTTTATGTAAATGGAAATTACTATCCTTGCTTGTGTGTTACCTCAGTGCAGTGGTAAATCTGGTCAAATCCTCCATCTACAGAAAAGGACTCAAATGATGATATATCACTGGATGATTTTTTTAAGTGAAAAATTAGAGGAACAAATGATAAGAAGTAACAAAGTATATAAAATTATCTGAAGATCACATCAATAGTTTACTGCTTGGATATAAAATATGGATGGAGTTTGTTGTGTGGATTATTTATCATCTGGTTTATGCGGGGGGGGGGGGCTTTTTTGTTTTATTTTTATTTTAAGATTGATTACAATTTCCTACCAATGAGCTGAATGTAGCAGTTAGACAAGGGAAACCATCTCACTAAGCTCACATCCGGCCCCAGTCCCTAGACAGTATGACTGCCTCCACACCACTGTCTGCTGTACTGCAAATGTCAAACAGAAGGTGTAATGGATTTAATATTAGCGCTGGCCAAGGTGTTGAGGGAGCTGTTAATAATGTCACTCCAGTTATTGATCTGAAGCCTTTAAAAAATCAGAGAAAAGTGAGAGATCCTCTGCTGGGGAAAGGCATACAGTGACTGGTTTTCATTGCCAATATATTTCTACATATAGAGTGGCAACTCTCTGGAATTATGTTATTGTCATTAATCCGTGAGAGATATTTTTAGAGCCATTATATGGTAAGATAATATCATGGAGACCGTTCTGAATGTTAATACTTAGAACAGTCCTTGTACATGTAAATAAACTTCTGGTTCTGCATGATGACTTCAGCATTCATACAAGTTGTGAGATAATAGGCTCCTAGCACATGGTGACCATGTCATCGGCACTGGACATATAAACAACAAACTCTATAGCACTGCCCTTTAGGCTTTCAAAAACTCTGACGATAAACCCTGGCATGACTAAGTAAAAAAGGAAATGGATTTGTTCTTGCAGCTAGGAACCTTTTCAGGAAGTTCATCCTTCCATCGCAATGGTAGTTTGTATTCAATAAAATCCTGCATTTCATATTCCCAAACTAACAAGTAAAACTAAAATTTATAATTTATGTCTAATGCTTATCAAACTGTAAATACACATTTAATTCCTTCCCAGTTTCACTCAACAGAAACGGAGATAAATCCATCAGATAATGCAGTACAGTCATCTCTGTTGGACTGAATATGAAGTGCTTTGTTTGCCACGGGCATTCCAGCATTTATCTGAACAAGTCCTTCAACCTTGCTTGACACTTGTTAATTTCCAGGTGCCCATGTATATGCCAAGTATCATAGAAACACCCCAACAAAATTAATCTTTTGATAATCAAAAGAGATTAGCATTTAGGGATAAGTTGAGCTTTTACACAAAATTATATCTATAATATGATTTCTTAATTTTAACAATGTCATTGTTATTTTAAAATAGAATATAAACTGTCTTTGTGGAAGTCCTGAACATAAGGCACACCGTAAGAAGAAACCATCTGTCAGCTCCATACTCAAGAGAAAGTGTTCGAGGCCAGCAAGGTCTATTTGGTAAGACCAAGGCAGGTCTAGGTTATACAACACCTCATCTCAAAAGAAACAGAAACAGCAGCCAGTACTTTTACTAGGTCTGCCTTGCCAAATTTAGTGTAATTCTCTTGCCTCAAAAAAGCTACCTTGATGGAGTACCATTTTTTTCCCCTGCAGAAAATAGGTTATTTTTAAATGTCACCGTTATCCCCAGTTAAGCTAAACAAGGCTACCTGGATCTGCCACCAAAGGGAAAATACCCTACCCTACCCTGCCCTCTTCCTGTGTTCAAACATGAGCCCACTTACCCCCTTAACTTGTGCTTGCCTATGCTGGGCTGTTTGTCAGAGTGCGGTATGAACACTCACAAGGTATGCTTATACTTCCAGAATCTTGCCAGGGGGAACTAAAGATAAATAAATCAAAATATTCTTCCCACTAAGCCTCTGTCCCAGCCAGCTTGCAGGATACATGGCTGCAGTGCTGGGAATCCTTGGGGACCTAATATTTTGAAATCAAAACTGGTAATCCCTTTTCCACAGAAGGCAATCTCCCTTTCAGTCCCAGAAAAGATGCTGAGAATACATAGATAGATAGAAAGATAGATAGATAGAAAGATAGATAGATAGATAGATAGATAGATAGATAGATAGATAGATAGATAGACAGATAGATATGATTTCTTATTTTTAACAGTCCTTGTTATTTTATTTGAAATAGAATATAAACTATCTTTCTGACAATCAAATATATATATGATATACACATATCTATCACATATGTATACAAATATACATAAGTATATATAATATATAAACAAATATATATGGACTATGTATAAAAAGTATATATACATTTCATACATATACAAATTAACATAATAGTATTTTCAAGGCCCATTTTATTCAATAACAGAAACAAAGACATCTTACCAAAATATAAAATATGTTAACTCTGTATATGTCTGTATATATTTGTACGAATGTATACATGTATGTATGTATATGTGCATATGTATATATGTCTGTATGTATGTTTGAATGTACACATATTTTCTCCTAGCACAATCCAGCAAAATGGTTTAGGAAATCAATTCTTAAATACATTTTTTGTAAGTTCCCTTAAATAGCTTTCCAGGTTGTAATTTTTACTTCCATTTACCTATAATGATAAGGGGTACATTTTTCAAGTTTCTAAAATGAAACCTAATACGAGTTGTTAATGATGACATGTTCTGCCCATTAAAAAATGTGGATGTCTTTGTCACTGGATAATTAAAAATTATAGATTCTACAGCTGTTGCTTTGAAGAAAGCACAAGCTATTTGCTTTTAATACATATCACTGCACAGAAATTTCATCCCTGTCCAAATGACCCCGTTCTGAAATCTTCATTGGCACTAAACAGCAGCCATACAAAGGATCAGTTACCTGGCATTGACTGAGCTTTGCAGGGTGCACACATCAGAAGAGGCAGAGCTAGCTGGAAACCATTTCCACCCCTAGTGAGCAATTTACTCATGATTGCTTGGGGAAAATACTGGAAATATTGCTTCTGTGTAAAGTTTGCAACTTCCAGTTGTCAGCTCTTTGCCAAGCCGTTATCCTCAAGTATGGCTTTTGTGCACAGTATACTCTGGCTACTGTGATCATGGTGGTGCTCCTACCCTGCTTGGTGTGTGCAGAGCAAGAAAGCTGCTAATTACAAGAGTTAATTCACACCACATCCCCCTGAGGCAGGTCAGTGTGTTAGCCTTGTTCTACGGCTGGAGGACATGGGGTGGAAATTCTAACCAGCTTGCCCCAAGCCACACAGGTTAGATTTAGCAGCCAAGATTAAAAGAAAAGGTACAATATTAATGTTGAAGTAGGTGGGAAGCCAGGAGACAGATGATAGGGGTTTGAGGGGTGAGATGACAACATAGTAGGACTCACACTAGAGGAATTTCCTCCAAAGGGAATCTGAAGTCCAAACAGAAACCTAATTATCCTTTTATACATATATGTCTTTGAGCTAAAATACATTTTTTTAATAATAGAGTATCTTATTGGGGGTGAATCCATCTAGTCTTTTTCTTTGCTTTCATATCTGCAGTGAAAACCTTTATGCCACAATGAACAGTAATATCTGAATAAAACATAGGCAAGATTCAACCCAAATCCCCCATTCCACGTTGACTGTGTGACCCCGGCCAGGAGCACAGCCAGAATTGTGTGCTCTCAAAATTGTGCGTGCAGCCTTGACTCTGCCTCCACCACTACTGGGCATGGCTCTGTGCAACTTCATCAGTCTCTTCTTTCCAGAAAAAGTCTCCAAGACGGGCTTGAGATAGACAAAGAACACCGGTGTCCATTAGGTGGTAGATATGCCTGCAGGTAACTGCTAATGAGATGCAGTCCTGGTTTCTTAGGACCCTCTAGAAACAAATACCCAATTTTTTGCTAGCTTACAGAATCAGAGGAGAGAAGGTGCAAAACTTTAGTCTTTCCTCTAGCTATTATTACCAGAGTGAAATTTCATTCAAGAGCTAGGCCCACTTAGCCAAGATAGTAGAGATTATTCAACAACTACTGATTGGATAGCATGTTTCAGATACTATGTGAAGCACTGGGGATACAGAGATAAAGGCTTCTGCCTTCCATAGCTGACCGTTCGAGGAAGGGGACATGTGCAGTCCTTACCTGGTGCAAGCATGTAGAGTTACAGAGAAGGGCAGCAGGGGAGCATGCAGCAGCAGAACTGCCTTAACCATAGCAGCTTCAAGATCCCCACACACGTGCAGACCCTGGCTACCAGAGGCCTTGCTGGCCCTTACCAGAGTCTGTATTTGCTTTTGTTCCATTCTTTCATTAGGTGACCTCACACTGCCTGAGGCATCCTCTGAGAGGAGACCCTCCCCCCCTCCTCTGACTGATGCTTCCAGACTGCAGAGACATCCTAAAAGGGGGGTGTCCTCCAAGAGCTTTCCATCATCCACCTTACGTGGACCAGTTTTACAAACTGAAACTCTGGAAATCGCGGCTTGGACAACTGCACTGACTCTGGAATTTTTCCACTCGGGGCAGAGCTTTTGCAAGTAATATAGCAATAATAAAAACTACCTCTCGATGCCATGAGTACACTTTGCACCCATACTCCTGTTTTATAAGAGGATACATTTCTAAGTATTTTTAATTTCTCAACATAGTCTCCAGATGGCCCTTCTAGGTAGCATTCAGCATCACTAGGTGGAGTCCCAGTCGACAGCCAGTGGAAAAAAGAAGATACGTTGCTTTCCATGGTTGTAGAAAGTAAAGAGCAGCTCAGTGATGGTGACTAGCTTTGACTAGGGGGATAATGTCTCTACCTTACTAATGAAAACAATGTAAAAACAGAGAGACAGAGGTGATGTTCAAGACACCCCACACAGCACAGTGTGATGGTGGTACTGCATTATGGGGCAGAAGGGGAGCCCCATCATCTTGGATAAAGTAAAGGAACACTTTATCTATATGGGTGCCAGATTAGACCATACCCCAAGTGCGATCACGATCCCTCTGAGATTAGAGCACTAAGTCACCCATTAAAGCAGTGGCCCACTCAGATGTGTGTATCTATTAATAATAAATTTTAATGTCCCAAATTTAGAAATCTCCTCCCTTAAGATTCATAATATACAAGTCCCCATGCACTGCTGAATTCCTGTGTAATGTAACTACTAATGTACATAGAAATCTCGACATGAGCCAGTCATTCTGCCAAGCCTAGACCATGCATGATGTAAGCCAGTTCCTCACAAAATGTAAAGATGGCAACCTTATCTTTCCCATTTTACAAATGGGTTATTGCCTTAGTTAGGGTTTCATTGCTATGACAAGACACTATGACCAAGGCAATTCTAATGAAGGACTACATTTAATTGGGGCTGGCTTACAGGTTCAGAGGTTCAGTCCATTATCAAGGCAGAATCATGGCAGCATCAAGGCAGGCATGGTGCAGGAGATGGAGCTGAGAGAGCTCTGGCTTCCAGGCAGCTAGGAGCGTCTCAAAGCCCACCTTCACAGTGACACACTTCCTCCAACTAAGCCACACCTACTCCAACAAGGCCATACCTCCTAATAGTGCCACTCCCTGGGCCAAGCCTATTCAAACCACCACAATTATTCAGAAAAAGAGGATTTGGTTGTTTAGTACATGAAAGCCTTAAAGCTAGTAGTTGAAAAGTCTAGGATTTGGATCCCAAGCACCCTAGCCCAACCCCTAATACTAACCACTCCTCCAAAGTATGCCTCCACAGCCTACCTGGAAACAAAAGAAGTCTCTAGCACTGGGGGTAGGAGGCTGGAGAGATGACTCAGTGGTTAAGAACTTGCTGTGCTTGCCAAAGACCTGGGTTCAGTGCCCAGCACTCACACGGTGGCTCACAACCACCTATAGGCACATATGAGGTGCTCATACATACAAGCAAAACACTCATACACAGTAATATAAAAGAGAAAAAAATTAAAAAGAGGCCAGCACTATAATGCCAGAGTAAGGAGGAGTTAAGCAGAAATATCAAGAAAACTTGCAAAGAAAGCAAGGACGGTTTGGAATTGAGATAATACTTTGGGAAAGGCAGAAAGCCAGCTCATGCTCAGGACTGAGCTAGGAGCTTCTGGGGACTACTTTAGACAGTTCACAAGTCTTAAGCTTTCATATAGGATCAGGATGACCAGCCCACTTCTGCTTGATATTATATCCTAAAACATTTGAAAATTTAAAATATTATATATGCCACCGATCATGTCATATTAATAGATAAATTCCTTGAATAGTGAACACTGATTTGTTTAATGATTTACTCAAGTATAGCATAGAATTATGTTGCTCCAGAATGTGATAGCATGGATAAAACTGATGGTACGAGAAGGAAGCAAACTGCCACTCGCTTTTGTCTATCCACCTTTTCACTGAGTAGAGTGTGTTGCAGTGTGATCAAAAGCTTAAAAATCAATTTAATTGACCATATAAAATGAATTAAAGTGTCACTTCATATTTTACAGACATGATATAAAAGTGTAAGAGTAAAAAAGTCTAGACCAGGGACGTAGTTCAACATGGTAAAAGAACTTGCCACTTGAATTCCATCCTAAGGGCCCACATGGTGGGAGGAAAGAATTGACTCTGAAAGCTGTTTTCTGACCTCCACAGGTCTGCCATATGCACACACACACACACACACACACACACACACACACACACACAAAGAGAGACAGAGAGAGAGAGAGAGACAAACAGAGAGAGACAGAGAGAGAATTATATACGTCTATAGCAAAATATGTAAGACCTTCACTGTTTGTTTCAGTCTCAGTTCAGCATTCATTCAGTCATTACATGTCCACAAGATTGGCCTCATCCTCGTATGGTACTTACCAAAACTGTCTCTACTCTCACAGAACTCACATTCACACAAGTCAATGTCAGAGAGAACCAAAGCCAGCTCTTTATAAGTAGCAGGCCAACTGATACCAGTTTGCAATGACCTAGTTGGCCATCTCTGTTCCCTAAAACATGTTGCTGACAAATTATGCTGCAGAATTTCAAAAATAGATTCCTTCTAACTGTAAGTACAAAAAAGGGTCCCAGTGTTAAACAATAAATAAAAATAACTTTATAATTAATTTCTCCCTGTAGATTAATAATCATTAACCTGAGGAAATTTTCACATTTTTATGATAGGTAAGCCTATTTTTAGACTATTTTTTCCCAGTTTTTTTTTAATATATTAGTCTTTCACTGCTATGACAAAATACTAAGAGAAGCTAATGTTATAAAGAAATGAGGTTTATTTAGCTCACAGTTTGGATAGTGAAAGTCCAAACGGAGTGGCTAAGTAAGAGCCCCTCTGGCTACATTACTTTCTTTGGTGGATATCAAAAGTAGGGTGTTGGGGGCTGGGGGTGATACAAAGCAACCATATGTCCCAACAGCAAGTCAGGCCCACTACCAGTCCCATCCACTGACATGACCCAGGCAATGATGTGCCTCTTCCCAGCCAACCTCCCCTCACCATCATGGATCAAGGCTAGGACACATTCAACCCATATTCAAACTGTAGAACCATATTCAGACCACAATAAGATAAGCTTTTCACAACAAGTCTTAAACTTCCCAGCCCCCTAAACTCACTATTACTGGATGCCACTCCTCTTCCAAGGCCTTCATGATACAGGCAGGGTCACAGATGGGCCACATCTTCAAGACTGTTTACTTCCATAAGTAGCTTTCATCAGTCCAAAGGGTCCCTTCAGGCTTTCCTGGAAATAAATCTAGTATCTCACCAAAGATCTTTAAGACTCGATGTATGCATTCCCTCTTTTATTGTACAGTGCTGGCCCTGTATCTATAGGCACTCAGCTTCTTCTTTATCCTACTGTCTCTACTCTTCATTAGCATAAAATGTCTGACTTGCCACCCCCTACAGCAGTAGGCCAATAGCTCTTAGTGTAAAGCTGATCATGGCTACCCTGAGAAGGATAGCCATAATCTTCAGTTACTAGAGGCTCTTCTGTCCTGTCTGTAGCAGGGTAACTAAACTACACTTAGTATATTACAGACACCTTTTCCATAATCCACAGTCTGGGAAATTGCAGGTTACCTTAACAACTGAGAGTTGACAACACATGAACATGACATTAAATCCCAACTTTAGGACAACCCTTGTGCTGTGGCTTGTGTCAATCACAAACATATAAGTGCACGGGTCTTGGAAGCCAACGCCCTGTTTGTATTTTTAATCCCTGGCTCTGTCACTTGGTAGATGTGTGACCTCAAGCAAGCTGATTGAATTATATGTGCCTCAGTTTCCCCATTATAAATTTTAACCCTGTGTTCTAGATTGGATACAGGACTAGGGATAATTTCCATTTGGTTTTCTCTTCAAACAAATTCACATACAAGTATCTTGTGAGGGTACAATGAATTAATGAGGTAAAATACGGAGTATGATATGGAGTATTCAGTGAATGGTATCATTAATTCTTTTGAACTAAGCATCCTGTTACTTGGGTTATTCCTTAGGGAAAGGATGGTCAGGGATTTAATGACAGGAAGTTGGATCTGTTCATGAAAGGCTTGAATTTGGGTTTCATTGACATCATGCACTTGCTGCCTGATGGAAGGGGTTCAGATTCTTACAAGAGACGTACAATACCCAAGGGGCGCTTTCTAATACCCATCACACACACCTTAAATGGAGCCCTTTTGTAGGAACTTTGTGTTTGAGTAGTAAATATGCCACTGCTCTCCAGCCCCTGCAATGCACTGGGCTTGGTTTTTATCGATCGTCACACCAACACTAGAGTTGGGATTTATTCATTGTTTGTTTGTTTGTGTGTTTGTTTGTTATGTATATGAGTAGATGGCCTGCATGTATGCATGTGTTCCTGGTACCCATGAGGGTCAGAAGACCCTGAGACTGGGGTTACAAATAATTCTAAGCACCCACATGGGTGCTGGGAATTGAACCTGCATCCTGTACAAGAGTAACAAGTGCTCTTAACTGCTGAGCCATCTCTCTAGCCACCCCACTCTGTTTTCTTAAAGTATAAGATCTGTGATTCTTGTTCCATGTCACTCTTCCTGGATTCTACACACCAGCTTTGCCAGTTGGTGCCCTTGGCTAAGGCTAGCTGGGAGCTGCTTTGTTCTTATTTGGAATAGACCTGGATGTGTGCAGCCTCCAGCCTGGCCTATTAAAATGTAGTCTGCTTATGACCCAGCACATCTGACATACTTGACTGACATTTTCCCTTTTCATCTGGCTGGGCCATTATTGTGGAGCCAAAGCCACACATGGACTATGCTTCACAAAAGACTAAGTGACCCACAATCAGATTTAGACTTAAATCTCCTTTTACTGTCAAATCAGATTTCATGAAGCCTGCTGGTCTGTGCTGGAGAATGGGATGGGGGACTTGGGATTGGCTTGAACTTTAAATAAATCAATTTATTTTGTGTGGGAGGGCCTTAGTTCATCACTAATCTTGAGAGCTGAAATGAATGTTGATCTGGTAGAATGCTTCTGTAAAAGCAAGAAAGATGCCCAGATGCCCTGGCCATGGGTACTATATCTGGACTTAAATAAATAAATTAAGAAACTCATTTCACATAGGCCACCAGGCAGTCATGAGATGTTAATGACTTTTAGTCACTGCCAACCTGGACAAAATTCAAGCCAATGACCTGCGGGTGAAAGGCTCTATATACCCCATTACCAACCCCCTGAGCCATCCAGCCGCCCCTGACAAGGTATTTTATCATACTGGGTCCAGTGCAGTACAAGAGTCCCAACTCCTGTACCGCCAGGAAATCGTCTTCTATTTAAAATGTATAAAACGCACATCAAAGCAGAAAGCCTAGTTCTTCAAATAAAGGAATAGTTTCAATTGAAAAAAAAGTTCTGGAAGAAGGGAGGTATAGGTGTGCACACATGCATGGTGTAGAGTGCTACTATAAAGTTCAAAGCGTCACATCATATTTATTCCACTGCACATCTGATCCTGCATCTGAGCAGTTAGTAAACAGGCATATTTTGGAGTTCCATTAAGAAAAAAAAAAGGCATTAGCTTGTGTGTAACACTTTTACAAAGTTGATTCGTTAAACCCATAGTGCCTTCTCTCCTGGCTTGTTTTTAAAGTGTCATAAATAAATGACTTCAGTGTCCCACAAGACAAATGTTGTTTAATCATCTAATGCACTCATTTATCCTAAGCCTTAACCTTAGTCCTAAATTAAGTCTGTTGCGAAAACATAACTTCATCTAAAAACACCCATCAATCCTATATGGTTTTGATAAGCACATTTAAAAAACATAAACAACTAGACAGTTGTCAGTCTGCGCGAAGCCAAGGCCCATCTAAGAGTTATTCACTGGCACTCATATGTCATGCCTATACCACCAACAGCATGACAAACCAGAACAGGCTTGCGCCTTTGCTGAGGGCTTATATTTTGAAATGGGGAGAAGGATACAAGAACATAAAATAGAACAGACAAAAGATATCCCCCCTTTCACACCAGACACCACTGATGTTTTGCTTGTTTTGAAAAAATACTAATAATTTGGCATTAAAATTTCATGTTCACATATTTAGTAAATTGCATGTCATGCCTTTGATTAATTTTCACTTGTTCATGGTCCTAAAAGTGTGTCAAAGAGCCTGGCTGTTCAGAGCTCAGACATGAGTAATGGCTGCTGAAAGGGCTGGTGTAAGAAGAAACAGAGGGAGAGCATAAACCCTGGCCCAAGTGGAGTCCTCAACGCCTCATAACTAAGCACCCGTAGTTTGGCGAAATCTTGGTTTTGATGGGTAGCCAATTTAATTCCAAACTCATTCCTACACCCTTAATTTGCAACACTTTCCTTCCACAGTAGAGCAAACAAAACTTTCTTGTTTTGTTTTGTTTTGTTTTACTGGCTTTCTTGAGTCCTGCAAAATATTACCACAGAGGCCCATGGGGTTGTAGGATACTCCCTAACCCCATCCCAAACTGAGGCTTTAAATTTTTTTTTAATAGATAAGAGCATTCAGCAAATAGCTACATTGAGAATAAACTCAAAAATTATCACCAAGGCCTTTCCTGTGCCATAATTTGTCAAATCTGCTGATAGGGAACAAATTCTATTCATAAAGATTTTATTTGGGGGGGGGGCACCTCTTGTGATTTGGTAGCAATTCAATTATAGTTCTGTGAGATAGTGAGCCCAGAGAGGGAATCCAGACTGACAAGAAATATGACGGGACAGTTACAGAGTGTTTATGCAATTAAACTCTCACTGACAATACCTGCGGAATGATGAATGCGTGGGCGGAGGTGTGTGAGCGCAGGCAATGCCCCACAAGTATTGCCCATTTTTCATTATTATACAACTGTTCAGATCTTTCAAGAGCAGCCTGAAGTGAGGTGGGAAGGAAAGTGCTGTTATGCAGCATGTTAACCAACCGCCTTTCCTCCCTTTCCTCCCTCGAATGGGTCTTGATACGGCAGGTGATAAAAGAACACCTATTTTAGAAAAATGTTTCTAAAAAGATTAAGATTTACCCTGAGCTTGACATATATTAATTTTGGATACCAAACGAGGTTTTTAGTCTTTTTTTTTTCCTGCATGCAACTTTATATCACTCCCCAACTGATAGAATGGTGCATAATTAAACTGTGGGGTTATTCATTTTATGCAAACCGGTGCAAAGGGCACTCTGAAAGTAGGATTTCACTGATGGTCGATTAAGAAAGAAAGAAGAAACTTAAAAGCCTTTTGTGGAGAACCACAAAAGCTTGTGGAAGAGATTAATTTGGCTGGGCAAAGCCAGTGCTGTCTGCCTCGGTCTTCTGAGGGTACAGGGATCCAGGAGACTTGTATGACTTCTGAGTCCCTAAGGGATGGGACCATAAGGAGAGCCCCAGATTGCTAACAGCATTTTGGGATCTTAATGTAAGACTTCAAATTTGGAGGTGTGATTTTGTTCTTTGTTTTGTTTTGTTTTGTTTAAATATAAATATCCTGATATCTT
>JADRCD010227554.1:0-17070 GCA_019843815.1 Montemys delectorum
TGTGTTTGCATGTTCATTTGTTTCCTTTCCATCTACTAAGCATGCAAATAACAATTTCCCAAAGTGCACTCCAAAAGCTTGCATAATTACCTAAAGACATCCTAAAACCATCAAGTTTCTTAACACATGAAAAAATGTTTACTTGAAATTTAGTTTACATCGTAAAGTAATAAACCTCTTATATAGAAAAAAATTCTCTTCAGCCTCAGATTTTTAATCTTGGGTAATGCTATTTTCTTAATGTATACATTGTGCTCTTATATTATGTATTATTTTAATTAAAAGAAATTGGGAGAAATGTTAGATTTCTATTTTATAAGATCATGGAAAAATAAAGTAAGCACACTTTATTCCCCAGTACGATGTTTTGCTTATTGGTGGCAACCCGAGAAACTTACAGCTTAAACACTGTTTAACTGTATGTTACTGATTGAAATTGTAATCTGTTTATCCATCAACTCCATTATGCTTCCTCGTGTTTCATAGCAGTAATTGAATGAAAGCCCGATAAAATGTTTAAAGCCAGTGCTTTTCAGTTTCTAGTCATAACATGTAGTTGATTAAACAACCTTATATGGCTTTTCTACTATAATACCCCCATCTATGCATTTTTTTAAACAAACCATTTCATTTACCTATGCCTACATTTCCTAATTCATACAGGAACATGCATTGGTAAAGTGTTTGTACCACAGAATTCCCTAATTGAATTATTTCCTATCTGCTGCATCTCTTGAGTACATTACTTTACATAGTATAGTTGCTTACTTTAGCTTTTCATTCTGTTGTTATTACTACCCACTCCTTTTTGATATAATGAATGAATACATTTAAGAACTTTACAAAACAAAATTATAACTTTTCTATACTTATGTAAGTATGCTAAAAAGCTAAGATATTACGAAAGAATTTGGCATTGGTAGTAAATCAACATGATTTTATGAAGCAGCACAATTATAATAATGGAGTTTATTAGAATAAAACTAATAATGTGTATAATGTCCAAAATGAGTTGTAATCACAAGTTCTGTAGAAGCAGAGCATGGAGGAAGTGTGCTTTTCACCTGTTGGCGAATCTCCCTACTGTGCTGGCATTCTTCTTACATCATGACCTTGGATGGAGCTTGAGGTCAAATCTTGTTTGGAAACAGTTAATAAGTACTGTAGTCACAGCTTTTAGATACTGTTTTCTCCTGTAGCCTAGTGGCCTAATTGTGTTTTCTTTATATAAAATTCTTAGAATTTACTGGGTCATTTTAAATAGATAAAAAATAAAATACCAACTAGGTGTAGTGCCACACACCCTTGATCCCAGCACTTGGGAGATAGAGGCAGGCAGAGCCCTCTTTGTTCAAGGCCAGCCTGGTCTATGTAGTGAGTTCCAGGACAGCTAGAGGTACATTGTAAGACTGTGTCTCAAAACAAACAATCAAACAAAAAAGTAAGCAAGCAAGCAAGCAAGAATCTAATTTGGGGTTTAAAAAAAAAAAAACAATATTAGGTACTTGTAATTCAGGCCACGATGTTTTGTTATTAGATCATATCTATAAACTATCATCAGAAGCATCATTATCTCATACCTCATTTTATTTTCCTCTCTTTTAGTAATTTTGTTGAAATAGTGTTAAATCGCTTCAGTTCTGAGTATTATTTTATATATGGAAGTCAGTGGTGCACTTTTTTTATTAGATATTTTCTTTATTTACATTTCAAATGTTCTCCCTTTCCTGGTTTCCCCCCAGGGGGGGAAACAAAACTATTTCCTCACACCTCTCCCTGCTCTCCAACCCACACACTCTGCTTCCTGGCCCTTGCATTCCCCTACACTGGGGCATAGAGCCTTCACAGGACCAAAGACCTCTCCTCTCATTGATGACTGGCTAGGCCATCCTCTGCTACATAGGCAGCTGGATTTATTAGTCCCACCATGTTTACTCTTTGGTTGGTTGTTTAGTCCCTAAGAGCTCTGAGGGTGCTGGTTAGTTCATATTGTTCCTCCTGTGGGGCTGCCAACCCTTCAGCTCCTTGGGTCCTTCCTCTAGCTCCTTCATTGGGGACCCTGTACTCAGTCCAATGAATGGCTGTGAGCCTCTACTTCTGAATTAGTCAGGTACTGTCAGAGCCTCTCAGGAGACAGCTATATCAGGCTCCTGTCAGCCAGCACTTGCTGGCGTTCACAATAGTGTCTGGGTTTGCTGATTGAATATGGGAAGGATCCCTAGGTGGGGGAGTCTCTGGATTGTCCTTCCTTTAGTCTCTGCTCCACACTTTGTCACTGCAACTCCTTCCATGGATATTTTGTTCCCCCTTCTAAGAAGGATCGAAGTATCCACACTTTGGTCTTTTTCTTGAGTTTCTTGTGGTTTGTGGATTGCATCTTGGGTATTCTAAGCTTCTGGGCTAATTTGCACTTATCAGTGAGCACATACCATGTGTGTTCTTTACTGAATGGCTGAGAAACACCTAAAGAAATCTTCAACATCCTTAGTTATCAGGGAAATGCAAATCAAAACAACTATGAGATTCCACCTCACACCAGTCAGAATGGCTAGGATCAAAAGCTCAGGTGACAACAGATGCTGGTCAGGTTGTGAAGAAAGAGGAACACTCCTTCATTACTGGTGGGATTGCAAGCTGTTACAACCACTCTGGAAATCAGTTTGGCAGTTCCTCAGAAAAATGGACATACCACTACCAGAGGACCCAGCTATACCACTCCTGGACATATACTCAGAAGATGCTCCAACATGTAATAAGGACACATGCTCCACTATGTTCAGAGCAGCCTTATTTATAATGGCGAGGAGCTGGAAAGAACTCAGATGTCCCTCAACAGAGGAATGGATACAGAAAATGTGCTACATGTGCACAATAGAATATTACGCAGCTATTAACAATGAATTTATGAAATTCTTAGGGAAATGGGTAGATCTGGATGATATATCATCCTGAGGTAACCCAATCACAAAAGTGGTGCACTTTCTTAAAGGGTTTATGCTTACAATCCATAAAAATAGCCAAGTTCAAAGGTGGCACTGATCTAGCCTGGTATATCATTACATAACTGCATAATGATGTGGGTATTATTAGTGTAGGTCAAGTTAAGAGTAGAGTAAGGAGAATGACGTCAGAGGCTCAAACAGTTTTGGTTCTAATCCACAGGCAACTTCTGTATTCAGGCCAAAACTGTACTAAAGTGTACATGAAAGACTGTGGGGCCAGTTATCTAGTCACTGCCCTTTTATATTGTGTGCACCAAATGAATGTTTTTTTGTAAATGAAGTAACCTCTTCAGCAAACAGAGAAATTACTATGATGTCCCTAAAGTAAATAAAGGATGCTGTATTGTGCTAAAAGGTATTCTTTGCTTTGTTTTGTTTTGTTTTTCTGTTTGGTAGATGGTGTTTAGTTGTTTGTTTGTTTGTTTGTTTGTGGTCTTATGCTATAGCTCCATTTGATGTAGAAATTGCAATCTTCTGTCTCATGCCCAGCAATTCCATTTATTTTATTTTTGAGAGAAACTGTTTACAGGACTGAAAGCCACAGAGTTCCCAGAAGTTAACATTTCTTTGTTACATGTTAATAGATCGTTTTCTTATGTATACCATGGAATCTAAACTGGTCATACTGTGCTTTTCTCCAAGAAGAAAAAGAAACATTAGATGGGCAGTGCAGGCCCAGTGCCCGCCTTTTTATGTGGAGAGGTTTCAATCTTTATTTGCTGAACAATGAGGGGGCTCTAAAGATGAATTCTATGTCTGTTCTACTTATTTTAACAATTACATATGGATAAGCACGTATTTTGCCCTCCTTTGAAGACACACTATAACTATCAATATCAATAGTAACCTATCAGTTTCTTCAGTGTGTAAAGGGATACTAAGAGTTTTTCACTTAGAATGTTTTGTGATGTGATGAGAAAATCTAGTAATCTGGTTTGATGGTAGATAGTACCTCCAGAGTCTTGAATTTTCCCATTTCTGTGTGCTCATTCCTGTTAATCTTAAATAGAGGTTAATATTAGTGCTTCTTTGTGGTATTGGCTTTAGAAAATACTATCTAGAGTTGTCTCACTTCTACAATCCTGATTCCTATGTATGCTTCCATAGTAGATGGAATTACCTTAGTGGGAAGCTATAGGAAATGACTCTTCAGAAGAAACGGATTTGGTGAAATAGGAGACGCAAAAAAAAAAAAATGGCTGTATTACCAGTTATAAAATGTCAAAGAAAATTTACAGTGATAGTAAGAATTCAGAGGCTTGAGGTACTCTTAAATCTTTAGCTTTTGTGTTAATCCTTCCTTAGTATCACTTTCTCTTTAAAAGTGTCAGAGGGGTCCCTGATGAGCATCACCATCACCTGAGACTTGTACACTCTCATAACTCTATGCTCATTAAGAAACGAGTGACTAAGCAGTCTGTGTCAGCAGGCTCTGCAGTGATTCGGCCTCACCCCCAGATGGAGGGCCTGTCTCAAGTAAACTCATCACTGTTAACCATACCTGTGCGGCAATGTATTCATCTAGTGTTTTATTGAACTTTATTTTGTTTAATGTATCAGAGCCAGATTTCACCAGAATACACATGAGCAGGCTTTGTGCAAAATATCACTTACAAAACTAACATTACGTACCTCTCACTGTGTAGTGGGTGCTTTTCTGCTCAGAGTTTGTGGCTTAGCTGATTAATCCTCAGTAGGTAGATACTAGGATCATCATTCTTCAGAAAAACCAAACTGATGTGCATAACATCATGTGGCTCAGTCTGTGGCCCAGGCAGGATTCCCGGTTGCACGGTCTTTCTCACCACTTACTTCTATGGGAAATAGATCTGTAGTCAAAATATTAACCTGCCTAATGTAAAAACACTTTCCTCTTCCATTGTTTTCTTTTACTTATAACATGTACCTGCAAAGCAGCTACTTAAGCTACAATAGTGAGCAGCATAAATACTATTTCAGGGATTGAGAAAGTAAATGGACTTAGGAAATGAAAAATGTTACTCTAGTGCAAATCACCTGACTTCCAGTAATTTCCTTTGTTGTCCAACTTACAGGAAATGTTTCTTGAGAATGGGAGTTTAAGTTCTTTGTAAGTGATCTAGTGATAACACAGTAAGCCTCAAAGTTATTTCCATTGATAAAGCACAGAGATAGAAGAATTCATTTCTCCTGACATTCTTAGATCTGTGACAGTATCTTCGGTCCCTTTTTCATAGTATAGTTGTTCTCATTCAGTTAACAGTCTGTAGAGTGGACACCTTTCTGTGCAAAACTGTGTCCCTTCCTGTTTTCCATGGGCTAGGACTGGACTTTGACTGTGACTTATAAATATTTTAATTTAGAACTAAAGTTTATTTGGCATTTATATTGAATTATATTTACTAGTCTTTATGTCTTAATTTCAACAGCATCACTGCAAAACTTGAAAGAGCTTTAGAAAAAGTTGCTCCTCTTCTTCGTGAAATTTTTGTAGACTTTGCCCCATTCCTATCTCGTACACTTCTGGGCAGTCATGGACAAGAGCTATTGATAGAAGGTATGATCTCTCTATATTCTACATATTTTCCTTTCATGCAATGTACCTATTAATCATAGCATATCCTGTGCATTTTAAAAGATATATATTGCAAAAAGAAGTTAAAGATACAATAGCTGCAGATTCTCATGAGACTTTGTGTGTGTTTTCTTCTCTTCATTCATTTTAAAATGCCATTTTGCAAAGTCGATATCAATAACAGAGATCCAAATGAGGGACTTTGAAAGGTCTTAGAATGGGCAGCAGTGGCTCCTAGCCTTATTACCAACACTGTACATCCTTTCACTGGGACAGCATTTATTAAGCATAGGTTTTTAAACATTCCCTGCTGTTCAGAGAGCCAATAGTTTTTCAGATGACTTTTCTTACCCATATAATGCTTTTAATGTAAGAAGTTGTAACCAGGAAGTCAGTACAAATGTTGAGAAATACTGAATGGGCACTTGTGAAGCTGTCATCTCCTACTCAACAGTGGCTTAAGTAATGAAGAGTGGTGGCAATTTAATTTGTACCCCTGTAGTAGGAGAGGAGCTTTGAAAACTACAGCTCAATGAAGCGTTACTTCATTTCATAGATTTAGTTCATGGCTGTTTATGAGCTTCAGAAACAGCATCAAGACGGCCCTGCCAGTTAAAGAGGTTCTCTCCTACCCTTTTAGTGGCCCTTGGACTTCGTATTTGGGGCTTCCACTTCCAGAAACAAGGGCATTTTCCTGCTTGCTCTGGCATTGTTCTCTGTTTTTGCAGTGTTTCTCTGAGACAAAATGGTGATACTCAATGTCATATTTGTATTGTTTACTCTATGGCCTTTGGGAATGGAAGAGTTATATAAAATGGATTATTTGGATGCAAATGAAACTGCATAATGCATACTTTCCAAACAAGGTGATAGCTTAGGAGAACAGGAAAATATCCATGTCTTTTGACTGGGGCAGCATGGATTAGAAAGTACCCAGAGAGAGGTGAAACATCTTTGCATTACCTTGAATGATTGATTAGCGAGCTGTCATAGTTGTGGGCAAAGTGGGAAGGTCATTGTTGCTGTCATTATTTCCAACCACAAAGTGAAGTTGGAAATGTCTCAGGGATCACAGGTGCGCGTCTAACTATAAGCTGCACCTTAATGAAATTCTTGCCCTTACATACTTGAAAACTTCACCTTGCCCACAGATTATGCTTGCTCTAAATGCACTGTTTGCTATGTCTCATGGATGCACTGAGACACTTGTCCTGAGTACTGTGATGGAAGGACCAGATGCATCCCTCAGGGAGCTAGCAGTCTAGTAGACAAAACCTATCATTTAGAGCATATACACAGTGGGGTACAGCGAGGCCAGGTCGCTGGATGGCCACTTAGCTTTCTGCTGGGATCAAAAGCAGTCACATTACTAGGCCAAGTCCTGCCTGCTCTTGGAGCCTTTTCTAATCTTCACAGAATTTTGAAGTGTTCCTTGCCTCTGTTCACTTCCATAACAGCTCAATACTGTCCTATGACTTCCAGACAGAATTTGAGCCAGATAACCCATTAGATATTAGATATCACTAACTGGATACCCCAGATACTCCAAAATCACTTTCAAAACTTTAGTACCCTTTTTCCTTAGGTTTTCTTATAAAATTACTCAATTGTTTTATTACTTGTATCACTATTAATGTGTAAACATTTGAAAAAATTCTAATTGTTCTTTAAGTTGTTTGTCTTCTACTTGATATTTACAGAAATTTGGTAAGAAGTGATACTTTCTGAAAATACTAATTTGAAACCTAGTTCTTCAAACAATACTGCAAATACTGTATCAAGCTGTATAAAACCTGCGAGGAGGTGGTGTGAGTGTTGCGTTAGCTAAAACATAGATTTGTAAGGGGCTGCTGCTTCCTGGTAGATTCTTTTCACTTCCATAATTCTTTTGATTTCATTGGAGTACATTCTCCTGAGAAGCAACAAAGCTGGTAATTTATACCTTCATATTTTTGTAACAGGATAATTTTATTTTAAAGTTTCAATAAATATTAACTGAAGATGAATATAAATCTTTTCTCAAATCCTGTAAACATTGAGAATATTTTTCCTCTGCTTCTATGTCCCTTCTTCTAAAGTTTACAGAAATTAAAGAAATGTTGATTGAAGATAAAGTAAAGGGAGTAAAGTTAGTGACATAATAATGCTATGTAATGGGCATATGTTGTTTAAATCTAACCACAAATTTGATGTGAGGTATCAAGGAGCCAGGTATCAGTAAAACTAGAATACTAAAAATTATAAGGTTCCATCTTGTAGAGTGGACCTTAATTCAAATAAGATACTGGCTGGCTACTCCTGCAGGCTTCGATTCCCCGAGCGAGGCCTTGAATATCTTACAGACAAGATGCATTGTAGATCAAAAGGTTTGTGGGTGCATTGATGCACTGAACTTCCTGAAGATAGCGACTGGCCATGCCAGGAAGTGTATCTTCAGAAATAACTGTTGTGTAGGAGGTCTGTAAGAGGACTGTTGCTAATTATCAAAATAGGAGATAAGTTTGATCAGCTGAAAGAAGAGCATCAGACTAAAAATTACACAATAAGCGCATACGTGAGGACTTACACTTCTTCCTAAACATATACGTATTTGTTCAGCTGCCTAACGGCCTAATATTTTACCCAGTTTATCTTCTAAGAACTTAAGCTCTGACCCCTTGTATGGTTTCTGGGATCTTTTCCCTTCTATGATCATAATTTAAATTAATCTGGTTTTTTTTTTGAAGCTCACATTACTGAATATTTAAAAACAATCTAAAATATTCCCAGTTAATATCTTAACTACTGTAATTTGTATATAATTACTCTCTTGTGCAGCCGCCTTTCCAGAATTTTCACTTCCAGATTCCTGGCCCCCTTTTAAAAAAAAAAAATACACCCTTTCATCAGTAGATGAAAGACAAGAGAAATGGCTTGGTGCACTCTTAAAAGTATGCCTCAAATATTCTTGACTAAATTGGAAGACTGTGAGTCTCTGTGGCCTATGTTGGTGTCAGTGATGTACTGTGGATGAACAAGTGAGTATTCTAGAGCTGAAATACTGCCATGAGTTAGAAATCAGACCTTTGGTTTTTTTTTTTCTTCAGACAATAAAATTTCACCCTATAGTTTTTCTCTTGTCAAAATTACAAATGTACAGTTCTTAAAATTTCATAAAATAATCAAGTCCTTTGCTAATTTGAAAATGGCATTTCTTTACAATAGAATGATAGGAAGTGGTAGATCTTTAAGTTGTAGATTTTGCTTTTTAAATGTCATTAATTGGGAAAATGAAGTGTTGATAACCTTAATCCACAATCCTGCAAATGACCTATTCAATCCATGTATCTAGGAATGAGTCTTCTGTGACAGAATGAAGTTCATATCTACCAGAATTTGGTTGATAATTTCCAGATTTATCTAGTCTTCCTTCTCTTGATTTGGGCAGTTGGTAAGCATGTAAGCAAGTCATGCATCATGTCTCTTTGTTTTGATTTTCTTTACTGTATGTAGACTTGTTTTCTTTTTGCATAGGGTTCTCTTCCTTTTATATAAATAGACCTCTCTTCCTTTGAGATAAAGTTCTCTTCACTTCACATAGAGTCCTCTTCCTTTCCTAGCACCTTCTCAAAGTTATACTCATCCTTTGACCCCATAGCAGTCTATAAGCAACATTAGGCATTCTCTTCAGTGCTGTGTGGGACTTTATATTTCTATTAATAGAAATATTTTCGTTCAAAAATGAAACGTATCTTAAAACTTGTGTTGCTATTGTCTCATAAATTTTATAACATAATTAATATTTTCCCCTTCTACTAGAAAGAACACTGTATGATTGATGGTTTTGTTAGAGGTAAAATTGGAAAATAAAAGGAGCTAGGTAAATTTTTTTGTTCTTTGTAAGAATTCCTGCTGTTGATTTGCTGCTGTCCATATCCATCAGTTTTCTACTTCCTCCTTGACTGCTCTCTGCTCTACCAGATAGAGGTGCATGTTGGCTCCTGTTCTCACTTGTTTTTCATTTGGGGGATCAAACCCAGGATCCGAGGTGTGCCTGGTGAGTACTATAGCACTGAGTTCATGTCCAGCTGCCTCACTCTCACTCACACCCTCATCCCTTCATTGCCCTCCATCTTAGTATGACATCCCTCCATCTTAAGAAAGAAAACTGTCAGACGGCTGTGACAAAGCTAGGGAAAATACAGAGTCAACTCTTCATCTGCTTAGCCATTGATTATTTCTGTTTGAAACATTGCTTACCAAGAATAAATCCTGTGACTTTTGACTTCACCGTGCATGTATGTCTTACAGAAGCAAACCTGGATTTTTGTATCTGGAGCCAATTTTATGTTTTAAGAGAAGAAAATTGTCCACATAATAAAATATATTTGAGTTGTATTCAGTTGGATGTTTTGTGTTTGGTTTTCTTTCTGCTTTTCTCTACAACAGCTGATCGTGGATACTGTCAGCTGTGTTTGTTCTTTAAGTGCAAGCTAAAACAAGATTCATTTTCAAATCTATCACTGTTATTCACATGCTTTATTACTCTTATTTTGTGACTCCAGAGCAAGCATTGATGTTGTTTGTATTTTGCCTTTGGTGGACAAGACTGTAGCTATTCAAAGCCTACGTGAATTCCTTTAAAAATGTTCAAAGTCTTTAGGAACAACTGGGTAAAAGCCACTTAGAGTAGGTATGGATCTAAATTCAAAATCCACAGCAAAGATGAAAAAAATTGAGGGGTCAAAATTCTTAGATCTGTTTGGCTCGCCACAGCAATGGAAACTACATGCCAATAAAACCAGTTTCTCAAATATCCAAGGAGCTAGGGAAATGGATTATTGTGTCCACACAAGCATGAGGAATAGAATGTGCTTCCCCAGGCCCTGTATAAATGCCAGGTGGATGTGGCATCCTGCTTGTGAATATAGGACTAGAAAGCAGAGGCAGGGAATCCCAGGAGCAAACTAGCTAGCTAGACTGGCCATGTTGGTGAGCTCTGGGCTCAGTTGAGAGAGTGCTTCACTTACTGTTCATCCTCTATTATCTGTCCTTTGGTCCCACAAGTCTATAGAGTAGTATATCACAGGGCTAGTGATAGCTTGTGGTGTACTCCTTGTGGACACTTTTAATCCTTTATATTGCTTCACTCTGAAAACACTCTCAACCTTGTCTCTTCCTGTAGCCTATGCTATACTGAGGACCACTTAGAAAATTCAATCATTATTAAACTCACCTGAACCTGAACAGCTACAAGTCCAGATTTAAAATGAAAACTTAAGTTACCATATGGTTTTAATTGTAATGATATCCACATCATTGTTGATTGCTAGCTTAACAGTGGCAGTTACTTTAAAGAAGTAAAATGTTTCCAATGAATAAATGGAGAATAACCCAGGAAGACTCTCTAACCTCAGACGTGTGTGTGTGTGTGTGTGTGTGTGTGTGTGTGTGTGTGCTTTTTACAGATGCCAGCATGCATATATATGCATGCCCACACCATGAATACATTGTTATTTTGTCATAAATAATACGCTGTTATAAGTAATACAGAACCAGGATATCACCCAAAGGTTGGGAAGGGAGAGAAACAGAGAGCATGGAGAGATTGAGAGGAAGGAAGAGAGAGGAGGGGAGGGGAGGGGAGGGGAGAGGAGAGGAGAGGAGAGGGGAGATGTTTAAAGTGTGTGCTTTTGTGTGTGTTTGTACACGTATGTACATACGTACGTACTGTGGTGCAAAATAACCCTGAGAAACCACTCTTCATAACTGTTAGCATTATTTATATTCACTTGATAACTTAGAAAGAAGTTTTCAGGGTAACATAATTGCTATGAGGATTTAGATGAAACTCTCTTTAGTTTCGTAGGACAGGAGAGAATGTAGTCTGACTTTAGGTAGCCTAGAAATACAACAGGAAAGTCAGTAATGAAGACCACCACACCTTTGCCTCAAAACAACTTCATAGTCTACGGCTTCTCCATCTCTCTGTCTTCTCACCAAACTAACATCTGTGGCATAGGCATCAAAATGGGGCCCCACGGCCCCCACACTCCCCCGTGACCCCCACAGCCCCAACCTCGTTTTCTTTTAATGGAAATGTCTTTCATCATCGGTCTGAAGGCATAACGGGGAATCTGGATTGCTCAGGTGCTTTTATTCTTTTTGGCTTGGTTTTTGTTTCCACTAAAATGAACTTAATTGTGGACAGGGGTAGGATTACTACAATTGAAAGATATACACAAAGCTGACATTTTAAGACAGATCACATAAATGGAAACATATGGAAAGAAATACAGTAATGTAGAAAGTCTAATTTGAATGACATCAATAATTGTTCATTACAATTCAGTGCTTAAGTCTTTTATTGTTCCCAGGAGTACGGTTCTTAAAACTTTGATGGTATGCTGTGAAGTTAGCACCTCCTCCAGAGGAGGGTGTCCGTGGACTGTTAGAGGAATGAGTCTTGTTTCAAAGGTATGTGGGATCCACAGCACTGTGGCCACAGTATGAAAACATGGTATCTATTTGTATTTTTATTTTATAGAAAAACTGTGCGCTAAAATGTGATTTCTTTCTCTTTCCCCTTGGGTGTGATATGCATGTGTGAGAGCATGTGCGTAGATGACTAGAAACCCATATACTGGGACTCCGCCGCTGTTGCTGTACCACCTCGCTCACTGAGGCAGGCCTTTCAGTCAGACTCATAATCAACATCTGTCTGGTCTACCCAGTCAGTTTTCTCTGAGTAACCTTCTGTCTCTGTCTCCTCAGGTCTGGCTGACATGCCACTCAGCCTTTTGTGGGTTCTAGGGATCTGAACTCTGGTCCATGTGTTTTCAAGAGGCAAATACTTTAACCATTGAACCATCTCCCTAGGGCTAAAGTGTTTTTTCTTTTAAATTAGCATTTTAAATTGTCATAATGGAAATAATGAATTCAACTATCTTGCAGCTGGGAACATATTATGTTATTAATATCATTAATTAAAAAAAAGATGTATAGAAGATAAAGTAATAGCTATAAGGTAGCAAATGGACTAGCTGACAATATTCCCATTTGCCCATGTCTGGGTCTGCAAGTCATCCAGTCAGCTGCAGAACATGGAGCAGAACATAGGAAGCAAATGAAGCCTTTAAGAAAGAAAGAAAGAGTCTGCAGATCCTCAGTAGAAGACCCTGAAGGTGAACTTGAAAATATGAGTTAAAAGAAGAGATCACTACAGTATAAGAGCTGATTTCAAGGCTACTATGGTCACATCAGAATGGATAGAGGTTATCCAGACCTCGTGAGAAATTAGCCTCTGTCCTCTGGCAGAATAGGGGTGCATACTGAGGAGCAACTTCTGTGGATAGACTCTACACTGAGCAGCAGAAGGGTAAATGAAATAAAGAGAAAAAATCCAAATAAAGCTGTTAAAGACAAACAGCCAATTAGGAAATTATCAAATTTGTAAAAACAAAGAACAGATTTTGCTTTCATTTTAATTTTATTTGATTTGTTTTTTTTTTTATTGTTACTGTTTTGTTTCCTTGATCATGGTTTTAAATATTTTATTCTGTAGTCATTTGGCCCCATTCCATTTGTGAGTTACAAACCTCATGGAAAGAAGAGGAAGCTAAGCTAAAGATATGTAGGCAGTGGTACCATAGCCTACTAAAGGCTGACCCCAGGATCCTAACACCGCCGAAGGAGAGTGACACCACTTGGAAGACCCAGAAGAGCCGTGTACTGCAGTAAGAGTAAAAATTCAAGGCGACATCTTAAAAGCTGAAGATAGAGGTCAAGCGTTATGTTAAAAGATGACCTGAAATTTAAGAAAGCACATATTACATAAAGATAAGGGATATTAATTTTATGCATTATAGTAAAAATGATGAGACTAGGAAGAGAAATTACCATATCAGAATCATGTTTAAATGAGCTAAAAGAATTTATAAAAGGTTGAAGGAGGTAAAAGAGCTATTTAAATGAGAATTAAGCAATTATTATTTTAGAGTAAGAAATTAGAAAGTAATTATAAGTAAAGAGAAAAATAATTTTTGACATGGACTTACAAGAAACAATAAAATCCGTAAGTAAGGCCTTAAATGCAAATAAAGGAAGGAGTAATATAAAGACCAAAGTGTCAGAAAGACAAGAAAAGATGAAAATAAACAGGACACATTTAGAATATCTAAATTACTAAAAATATATGCTTTCCAATAAGGAAAACAAAATTAGAATCAAAAATTCAAATTGTTGTGGGATCTTTTAATGATGAGATTAGAAAATATACTTCAAGGGCATATTGAAGCCCTATGTAAAATAACCCAAGATAAACAGTATTGATATATATTTTAGACAATTTATGAAATTAAAAGAAAAATACTTTTGATATGCATAAAATATAGAGTCATTGACACATGAAGAAGAACCCGATTATCATATTTTTTAACTTCATTTTTCCTCCAGGAAAGAATCAAAGATAAACTAGCTTTGTCTGAAACAGCTACAAATAGTTAACATGCAAGAATTTTGAAAATAGACTTTCCATCTTTCTCCCTGAAGAATTTACAGTAGTATTCAGAAAACACTGATTTGAGAAATCTTAATCCAAAGGCTCAAATATAGACAGCCTTTGTGTAGAGAGTACAACTAAGTCTTTAATCTGAAAACTGGCAAAAAGAAACATACTTACTCTGTCTCCATCCTTTGTAACAAGAGATTGCATCAGATAGGGTTATCGTTTTCTTTATGAAATATATCATCTTGTAAACGATACAGTGATAGGACATTGAGATAGTATTTGATATTCTCAAAAGAGTTAATAGATCTAAACAAGGCTGTCAACTTCACAAAGATGAAGGAACAAGTTGACAAATGGGCAAAAACTACTTCAAACAAACACGGAGTGAATAAATATATGAATGCCTACATAAACAAGATATTGGATTATACCATGGGAGTTTAGCCATCAGAATTTCTGTGGTCCAAATGCCTAAGTTTTCTCAAATGATATGTGAAGGAAAGTGGAGTCATAGTTTGAGATTTAAAAGATGTCAAAAATAGTAAAACTAAGTTATTCATACACATAACTATATAATTTAGGTTGTGACGCTATAAAGAGAAGGAAAATGATTATCATAAAAGGATAATAGTTTAGTATAAAGATGTAGAGGGTTTTAATTAAGACAACACACATGAGGACATTTAGGAAACTTGAAAAAGACAGTTTCTTTAGCTAAGTAATGATTACGAAATAATTTGCTTCGTATATGCAATTTAACCTATTTTTGATAAGGTTGTGTTAAATTTAACAATTAGAAAATATCTTTCTCAGAGCTGATCCTGTCCCACAGCACTCCACACCCAAATAATGGTGGGAGAGAGCTGGTCTCCTAGGAGTTCAGGCACACCAGTGAGCACAGGTAAGACCACCACTTCTGCTCTCAGGGACCCACCTGGAGCCAATAGACAGGAACCAAGGAGCACCCTGGATTAGGATTCTTCTGCTTACTCTCTGCACTCAGAGCTTATCTTGTGTCACAGCACTCCATACCCCAATACTGCCAGGAGAGCTGGTCTCTCAGGAGTGCTGTCATACTTGTGAGCACAGGTAACACCACCACTTCTGCTCTAATTCCTGGCCCAAGAGGGACCAGCCTGGAGTCATCAGGTCACAGAAACCAAGGAACTCCTGGGGACAGGATCCTTCAGGTTTCTGTCTGAACCTTGGAGCTGAGCCTGTACCACAGCTCTCCATACTCAAATTTATCCCAGAGAAAACTGGTCTCCCAGGAGTACAGACACAGGAGGGACAAGCCACAATCAGAGACAGCAAGACCAGCTAACACCAGAAATAAACCACATGGCAAGAGGCAAGAGCAGAAATATAAGCAGCAGAAACTTGGCATCATCAGAACCCAGTTCTCCCACCACAGCAAGCCCTGGATGCCCCAACACACCAGCGAAGCAAGACCCTGACTTAAGGTCATACCTCATGATGACGATAGAGGACTGTGTTATTTTTTTTTAATTGGATATTTTCTTTATTTATATTTCAAATGCTATCTCCTTTCCCGGTTTCCCTTCCTCCCAGAAAGACCCTATCACATCCTCTCTACCTTCTATGAGGGTGTTCTTCCATCCACCCACCCACTCCCACCTCCAGGCTTGATAGATGCCCCAGTGTAGAGGGCTTTATTCTTAAATAACATAAAAAACTCAAAGAAATACAGGAGAACACAGGTAAACAGGTAGAAGCCCTTGTAGAAGAAACACAAAAATCTCTTAAAGAATTACAGGAAAACACAACCAAACAGTTCAAGGAATTGAACAAAACCATCCAGGATTTAAAAATGGAAATAGTACCAATAAAGAAATCACAAAGGGAGACAACCCTGGAGTTAGAATGCCTAGGAAAGAAATCAGGAGTCATAGATGCAAGCATCACCAACAGAGTACATGAGATAGAAGAGAGAATCTCAAGTGTTGAAGATAACATAGAAAACATTGATACAACAGTCAAAATGCAAAATGTAAAGGCTCCTAACCCAAAACATCCACGAAATCTAGGACACAATGAGAAAACCAAACCTAAGGATAATAGGTATAGAAGAGAGTGAAGATTCCCAACTTAAAGGGCTAATAAATATCTTCAACAAAATTATAGAAGAAAACTTCTCTAATCTAAAGAAAGAAATGCCCACGAATATACAAGAAGCCTACAGAACTCCAAATACACTAGACTAGAAAAAAATTTCTCCTTTCACATAATAATCAAAACACCAAATGCACAAAACAAATAAAGTATATTAAAAGTAGTAATGGAAAAAGGTTAAGTAACATATAAAGGCAGACCTAGCAGAATTATACCAGATTCTCACCAGAGACTGTGAAAGCTAGAAGATGCTCGGCAGATGTCATACAGACCCTACAAGAACACAAATGCCAGCCCAGGCTAATATACCCAGCAAAACTCTCAATTACTATGGACAAAGAAAACAAGGTATTCCATGACAGAAACAAATTTATGCAATATCTTTCCACAAATCCAGCCCTACAAAAGATAATAGATGGAAAACATCAACATAATGAGGGAAACTGCATCCTAGAAAAAGTAAGAAAGTAATCTTCTTTCAACAAAACTAAAAGATGATAGCCACAAAAACATAATTCCACCTCTAACAACAAAATTAACAAGAAGCAACAATCAATATTTTTTTTCTTTTTTTTTAATATTTCTTAATACCTCAACATCAGTAGACTTAATTCCCCAAGAAAAAGACATAGACTAACAGACTGGATACATAAATAGGATCCAGCACTTTGTTGCATATAGAAAATGCACCTCAGTGTCAAAGACAGACACTACCTCAGAAAAAAAGGCTGGAAAACAATTTTCCAAGCAAATGGTCCCAAGAAACAAGTTGGAGTAGTTATTCTAATATCGAATAAAATCGACTATCAACCAAAAGTTATCAAAAAAGGTAGGAAAGGACACTTCATAGTCATCAAAGGAAAAATACTCCAAGAATTCTCATTTCTGAACAC
>JADRCD010227556.1:4225-16949 GCA_019843815.1 Montemys delectorum
TATCTATCTATCTATCTATCTATCTATCTATCTATCTATCTATCTATCTATCTATCTAAATTTATTTATTTTTTACACTCCAGATTTTATTTCCCATCCCTATCTACCCTCCAACTGTTCCACATCCCTCATCTCCTTCCCAGACCCTGAGGATGTTCCCATCCCCCACCCCACCTGACCTCTAAATTCCCTGGGGCCTCCAGTCTCTTGAGGGTTAGGTGCATCATCTCTGATTGAACACAGACCAGGCAATCCTCTGCCATATATGTGTTCAGGGCCTCATATCAGCTGGTGTTTGCTGCCTGGTTGGTGGTCCAGTGTAAAACACTAGATTATTGAAACTGCTGGTTCTCCTACAGGGTCGCCCTCCTCCTCAGCTTCTTTCAGCCTTTCCCTAATTCAACCACAGGGGTCAGCAGCTTCTGTCCATTGGTTGGGTGCAAATATCTGCATCTGACCCTGTCAGCTGCTTGTTGGGTCTTTCAGAGGGTAGTCAGGCTAGGTCCATTTTTCTGAGCACTGCATAGCCTCAGTAATAGTGTCAGGCCTTGGGGCCTCCCCTTGAGCTGGATCCCACTTTGGGCCTATCACTGGACTTTCTTTTCCTCAGACTCCTCTCCATTTCCATCCCTGCAGTTCTTTCAGATAGGAACAATTATGGGTCAGAGTTTTGACTGTGGCATGGCAACACCATCCTTCATTTGATGCCCTGTGTTTCTGCTGAAGGTGGGCTCTATAAGTTCCCTCTCCCTTTCATCTAAGGTCCCTCTCTTTGAGTCCTAAGAGTCTCTTACCTCCTAGGTCTCTGGTGCATTCTGGAGGATCCCCCCAACCTCCTACCTCCCAAGGTTACCTGTTTTCTTAGCCTTTGTAACAAACTAGAAACAAAAGAAAAAACAAGGTCCCACTGTATAGTTCAGCCTAACCAGGAACTTGCTAAGTAGACCAGGCTGGCCCTGAACTCACTGATGTCTGCCTCCTTTTGCCTTTGTCTCTGCCTCCCAAGTATCAGAACTAAAGGTGTTCACCACTATACCTGACTTAGATTTTTTTTTTAATGAAACTCTTTGTTAACTTTATACTTAAGTTGCAAACCTGAGGAATACTGGTTTGCAATTTATTCTGTGAAACATATTGATGGCCATGTTGACAGTGTTCTGCTTGAGACAAATAAAATGGATCTTCTGCTTGTTGGAGAAAAAAAATTCCATTTCCTGAATAATTCGTCCACTGATTTAGGTTTATAGCCCTCATATTGAGGTTGTTCTGTGCTGATAGCTGCCAGTAAAGTTAAACCAAACAACCTCATACTCAGAAAAACCTGATGTTCTTTTTCTTTTATTTTTAATCTTTTTTTATAGTCCAGTCATTATCTCCCTCCTGTTCTGCCATTCAACAGTTCATCCCATTCCTCCTCTCCTCATCTCCAAGAGGATGTCCCCATGACCCTCTGCCCCTCCATACACCTGTCTAAGCCTTCCCACTCCCTGGAGCCTCAAGTCTCTCAAGGGTTGGTCAGGTTATGTGACCACACTACAGCCTGAGTTGGAGAAAACTCCTCAACAGGGAAGTCCGAGTGAGTTTAAACTGCCCTAAAACTATGAAGAGAGAAACTAGGGAAAATGAGTTCATGTCTAACGTTAGCTGGAAGAGCAAGTCTTTTGTTAGGTCATGGAAAGATCCAGCTTCAGACTGCCTTTTTTGATCTTTTCCTCTTTACTACTTGAAGACAAAATAAGATAACAATATAGTGGTCTGTGCTTATAAATGTGTTAATTTCTAGTTTTTCAATATTCTTTTCTTGACTCCACAAACCAAATGTTTTTTTTATGATATTTTGATTTAAAGAATTTTTAGCTTTTTAATCTAAGTTAACAATCCATTTAGAATACACACCCACAAACACTTACATGCATACACACACTCACACACACATACACACAATCACACACACTGTGCTACTAGTGCACTCTTTCCTCCAAACTCACTCTATCTTCAGCTACATAACAGTGAAGTAGAATGGACATTTGAAGGACACTAAAACCATTATCGCAATGAAAGGGTGCGTGTGTGTGTGTGTGTGTGTGTGTGTGTGTGTTTGTGTGCACATGCGTGCGCGTGCGCAGGCGCGCATGCTCATGCATGAGAGAGAGAGAGAGAGAGAGAGAGAGAGAGAGAGAGAGAGAGAGAGAGAGAGAGAGAGAGACAGACAGACAGACAGACAGACAGGACAGAAGGACTGAAAGACTGAAAGACTGAAAGACAGAAAGACAGGGAGTTTAACTTCTTTCCTTCTCATCGATTACTATTCTCTTCTTACTTAGGAACATGAATAACTAGTCATTTCAGTTGTATTTATCAAAAAAGCCTTAGTGCCCAGCTCTCACCAGGATATTTATCCCACCTCTCTAAGACACAGGAAACCCAGTGAAAACAGAGAGTTGAAGAACTGGAAGAGAGAGAACAGATAAGAAATATTTCTCTGCAAATCAAAGGTCAAGTACCGTGTCCTGATACAGTACAGACAAGCCATTCTAATAGACCCTGATCTCATCCAGGAGCCTTCATCACAAATCATTGTGAATAGCTTTTTGGTCTTGGTTCTATCACACTGGACATTAAATTTCCTCACATGAATTTCAGAACACTCAGGTTAACTACAGCACACATCTTTTTTTTCCCTTTTATGTACCATAATCAAGACTGTGCATATTACCATTCCTACAACTTAGGAGGAGCTTAAAGCCTGATGAGAAATGTGAAAAGTATCACAAATTATTTTCTTACTCTCCACGGATAGGGACGTTTGTAAAATGTAATAGAAATTGGCTACATAGCAACATTGACTGCCTTTACAAAGAAACCTAAACATGTTTGAGAGTTACTGTAATTAGAAAGACACTGTAATACAAACCACAAAATAAGGTAACAGAAGTTTAAACAAGACATTTAAAAAAAAAAAAACCTGAGTATGTTTTCTTCTTTTCCTCTCTTTCTTTTTAAGATCACCTCTTTCCTTTTTAATTTAAAAAAGATTTATTTATTTTTATTTTATGTATATGAATATTTTGCCTATATGCATTCTGTGCAGATAGAGGCAAGAAGAGAGAGTTGGTTCCCCTGGAACTGGAATAACAGATAGTTGTGAACCATCCTGTGAGTGTGAAAAATTGAAGCCCTTTGAAAGAACAGCCAGTGCTCTTATCTGCTGAGCCATCTCTCCAGCCCCCTTGTCTGACTCTTTTTTTAACTGTAAATTTCTCAGATTTGACTGACGTAGTTTGATGTCTTCCCCATAACAAAGAGCTTTCCCACTTTTTCCGTTGTTTCAGATTCATTAGTTATTTTTTAAGTGCATTTAAACATGAAATTGGAAGCTACAGTATTACCTTTGTTTGTTTCGCTGATGACCTTAAGTCTAAAATTCTGCGTGGGATGAATTCACTGTCAAAAGGGTAGATGATGAATCACTATGAGAAAGCTGAAATTTATCAAAATGTCACAATCAAATTAAAGCTTAATTAAAAGCTCATAAAAATCATTCAAAATTGAATACCAGAAAAGTATTTTTGAAAATTACATTTTGTAACATCAGTATTCAGTATTTTAAATCATTTCTAATGCATGTGTTACAAATTTGCAGTTATTATAGATCCTGGACTTTATGAGAATAAAATACTGGAATACTGGAATAATCCTGCATAGATATTTTTCCTCCCAGTCTCATGCTTGTCTTCAGGTATATGTAGAATAAAATAATAGAATGTAGATTTGAATGATATTATAACTATAATTAGAGTGATAATCCTCAATTTCAGTGACTTTGCATTATCTTTTATATGTTCCAAATGTGTACTCATAAAATGATAAAGTGCTAAAAAAAGAAAAACTCAAGAAGTGACAAAATTATAAAAAGCAAAAAAATCCAATATTCTTCACTTACCCAAAAGAATGAAGTTTTAGTAAGGTCCAAGTGTTCTTGTATGGATTTAGGAACTGTTTGACCTATCAGGACAGACTTAAGAAAATGTTTTTATATTTACTTGTTTATCCTGTGTGTAAGACAAGCTTGAAAGTCAAAAGTCAAAGGTCAACATGGAAAAGTCCAGTCTCCTTCCACCACTTGAGTCCACTGATTTGATCTCAGGTCATCAGTCTTACTGCCAGACCTTTTAAACACTGAGCCATCTTTCGGTCTTGACACTTTATAAAAGATGTAGTTTGAAAATTTTCATAAATATAGAAAACAAAAATATGACAACAAAAAACCAAAACAATCAAACTAGAGAGAGAGAGTTTTTTTAAAAATGATGGAAAATGCCCAAACAAAACATAAAGTTCACAAAAATCCCTAGGAAGTCCATTTTGTGTTGCACACGTACTCCTGGGCATGAGGTGTGTCGTGCAGCATGGTTGAAGTTAGTGTACTCATGACACTCTATTAGAGAAGGCGTGTTTATTCTTTCTCAGCAAGTACAATGGTAAATAGCTTCTTGGTTAGGGGTGTAAGTCTGTAATCACTTCCACTTCTCAGGACTGGAATTTTGTCTGGCTTAAACCTGAGCAGGTCTTAGGTAGCTATCGTAGTCTCGGTGAGTTTGTGTGAGAGAACTGTTTCCTTGGAGTTATCTGCCACTTCTGACTCTTACAAATTGTCCACCTCTTCTTCAGCTAGATCCCCATGCCCTGAGGGGATGGGCTTGATAAAAACATCCCATTTAGTCCTCAGTGATATAAAGTTTCTGCACAGTGTCCAGTTGTGGTCCTCTTTGTTAACTACCATCTATCGCAAGAAGAATCTCCTCTGATAAGTTGTAAGTGATTTCTATGAATATAGCAGTATGTCATGGGGAGTAATTTTATTATCATGCTCCTTTACCAGAATAATAATAGTACATTTTCCCGTTGCCCATGACCTATCTAGAGTCAGGTATTTGGTCACTGTATCAGTATCATGTTGGGTTCCATCTCATGGAATGGGCCTTAAATCCAGTTTTTTAAAGTGGTTGGTTACTCCAATAGTGTCTGTGTCTTCACTCTATGCAGAGGTCAGGGTTTGTAGCTGGGTGATACAGATAGTGACATTTCTGTTCTGGAAGGCCTCCGAGGTACCTTCCAGCACCATGAGTACTACACTACTCCTGGCACGTTTTTTGATGTTTCTCCTTTGCTTGACTTCCAGGATAACACTTTACCCTTCCTCTCCTGATTCCACTAACTGTATCTCCCCTGTTTCCTGTTCTGGTTTCTTCTCATCTTCTCGCCTTGATGTATTGGAGACAAAGAGGTATACAAGAATTAATTCTCTTTCAAATGATTATTGTCTCTGTGGGTGCAAAAGGCAATATATAGGCTTAGTTAAAATGATATGTTTTCTTGAAATTTTAAGAAATAATTATTTTAAACAATTAGGAGAAAAATATTTTAAATGTCAGTAAACTCCATTTCTCAACAATCAGACTTGAATCTGTTTTCTGTTATTGGCTTTATTTTGTCAATTTTCATAGCATAATATTTAAGTTCAAAAGTATATATTGAGATAAAATGAGTTATATTCAGAAACACACATTTTAGAATATATATAAAACCAAAAATGAGTGTTAGACTAACTTCTTAAAAACTCTCTAAATTATAGATATCAAAAAATAATGGATAAAGATAATTATCTCATACAATACCAAGTCACAGCATCAAATGATTTCTTACTTGATTTTTTTTAAATGTTTTCATTTTATTTGAATTAGTTTTATTGAAATTTGGATGACAGAGGGGAAAAGCAAGAAGTAGGGGATCTTTAAAAAGTGCAATGATTCATGGAACAGAAAGAGTTCAAAGAGTAAAAATCACATTATTTTAAGATAAGAAAAAAATACAGATGAATCATTTAGCTTAATAATCTATTTCTCTTATTTTGTATCAGGATTTTATAAATCAGATGAGAAATAGTTGTCATGAGTTGGGTTTCTATTTAAAAGGCCATTAGTTCTTCAGTGACTCTATTAGATAGTCTATTTAGGCTGAAACACAGAGGATGACACATATGGTGACCAATTAGGCACATCCTGCTATCCACATAGTCCTGTGAAACACACATTTTGTTATCTAACTGATTTAAATGAACTGTGACAATTGGAGGCTTTGTCTCAGTGACATATTGTCTTAACAAATACATTGATTTGTTCAATTGTCATACACTTGACATTACTAAATGAACAAGAGATTCATGAATGATGAAAACCAAACTCCTATCCTTAAGGAAGATTGATGTGAGTGGATAAGAAACAACTGATTCAATAAGTAGCTATCTTAGAATATGTTAGAAGCCAGAGATTGTCAGGGGTTCTAAAATGAAAAGGCAGAATTCAATACTAAGTAGAAATGACTTGGGAATAGCTTGCAATGAAGTGGGGTGATCTGAAGGTGGTATCAGGGTAGTTTTGAAAATCATGATATGACTAGTTAGAAAATGTTGTGGCAAAGGATATAAAAAGACAATTTACAGATTTAGAAGAAACTCTGATATGAGGATGGGAGAAGTATATCAGCAAAACAGAAAGCCAGGGCATCCTGATCCTCACGTTCAAACACAGTCAATGATGAAGTCAACTCTCTATGGACAAGAGTATCTTTGGGAGAAACCTGGAGAGCAATCAAGAGGTACAGCAATCATAGATACAGTGACAAGGACTCGTGAATAGAATGGGGTAAAAATGACACTCCTCATTTTACCTCATTCTCCAAACTCACTCAATGCCATAGGGAAACCCTTTTGGCCCAAGCTTCTCCCTATGGGAGAAGAGTGGGAATAGAGTGAGCTTAAGAGCATTGACAATAACTATTTAAGCATCCCTAGACATCACTGCAGGGGACTCCCACTGATATCAAAAGCAACAAATCCTGCACCAGGTGCTGGATGACATGGAGTTGTAGATACCAAGGTCAATCCTTATTCTCCTGGGTTGGAGTTTTTGTTGTTGGAGACTCAAGGTGCTTGCACACAACAATATCTGAGACCAGGCACCACACGAAAAGGTCTTCGTGCCATCACACACATGCTCACACGTTATTGGTAAGCAGTGGTCTACCACTGAGCAATACTCAAAAAGCTTGTTATGTCAGTTCTGGAAGTGCACACTAAAGTCTCAACACTTGGGAAGCAGAGAGATGGAGGTGGAAATTATAAGCAGGCCTAGGCTACATAGTGAAAATTTGACTCCAAAAAGGGGAGGAAATAAAGGAGGAGAAAAAGAATGGGGAAGAGAAAAAGGAAGAGCTGCAGCAACTACTTCTTTATCATGTGCACTAATACACCTCTATTCCTCCCCAGCTCAATCATTGGCCAGCCTTTTGCTCTCTGCTTGCTAATAAACATTTGTGTGTACCCAAATTTTAACCTTTTACTGCAAAATAGCCTTAAGGTTGGGAACAAACAGAACACAGCCTCTTTTGCATTCCAATCACTAGAGGCCACCAATATTTGCTTAGACAGTGCAAATAAGCTGAATTCTGATGTAGGTATATAATACAAACATAGTAATCTGAAGGTCAGCATTGTCCTATGAAGCTGAGCTTTCTTCCTGTAGGTCCTGACTTGATTGCTTTCTACACCTTTTTCAAGCAAGCATGTGATGGATGGGAGATGGTGGTGGTGGTGGTGGGGGAAAGACAGGTAGAAACTAAGCCTTGTTGGCCAGTGAATCTCCCCAAATCAGTGAACTCTAACAGCACTGAGAACCCTCTCAAAGCCTCTGTCCACTATGTATGTGCACACATGTGCATGCTTGTCTGTGTCTCTCCCTGTCCCTCTCTTGCATTCACACACACACACACACACACACACACACACACACACACACACACACCACAGATACCATGCATACACTATTAACAAAGAAGGGGGGAAGGAGGAGATGAAGCAGAAAAACTTCTGGAAGACTATTTGAGGCTCTTTGTCCTTTTCTCAACCAGAGTACATTTAATTTCCTCTACAGAATTCATTTGATTTATACAATTAAAGAGGACAGGAATTGATTAGCAATTGATTAGAACCCAAGTTTAAATGGGCCATCAAACGACCTCTTCAATGTTCAGATCCTTTTAGTTTAGAGTAAGCACTCTGTTCTTCATTTCCTCTCACTCTCACCGTATCACTTTATCCTAATAATGGACTGAACATCAAAATACAATTTTGAAACCAATGAGTGTGAATGTATTGAAAAAATGATTCAGCCAACAATGAAAAACAGGAAAGAGGCCCCCTTTAAAAATCACAACTGGAGGTAAGAAAAAATTTCATGTAACTTTGATTGAATGTGTTCTCACCCATTTTATTACGTTTTCCAAAATCTCAGCATTAAAATCTAGACATTTTTATCAGAACAGTGCATCCCTGTGGCTATATTTCCTTGCATTGTAATACCATTTCATACTTAGTATTTAGGGCTGGCAACTGAATTGCTGAGTTGCTAAGAGACTAAATCCTAGGTTAAAATCTGAAGGCCAAGCTTCTGTTTGCTCATCTGTTACTGCCTGGGAGAAATGATTTATATATGGTACATACCCATTTGTTAAGAAAAACAATGCCTTCTTTCATCAGTCTCTCAGTAAAAGGATTAGATAGTAGAACACATTATAAAGCAGAGAATTATAGAAAGTTATTAGTAAGGGGACAAAATTGTTTTTCTTAATTGTACACATTATTTTATCTATAGTGTTGTGAGCCATGAGCTGTCTTTCTATGTATCCCTTGTTCAGTGTGTGTGTGTGTGTGTGTGTGTGTGTGTGTGTGTGTGTGTATGTGTGTGCTGTGTGTGTTTGCCACAGCATGCAGTATATATATAAAGAGATCAGAACATAATTTGTGGGCTTTGGGTCTCCTTTTCTATTATGTGGTTTACAAGCTGAACTCAGGTAGTCAATCTTGGGAGTAAGCCATCTCACAGGCCCCTATACAATCTATTTTCTTTTTCTTTTAAACAATTTTTATTATTTAAAACAATTTTTAAGTTTAAATATTTTGTCATATTCTTCCCCTCCACAAATTCATCCAGATCTGCTCTTCCTCCCTACCCACCCAACTTTAAGTTATTTCTCAAAAATAAAACCAAAAACCCAATACAACAACCAAATACCCCAAACCTAGAATACAAAATACATCATAGCCTACAAAAAAACAAAAACACATCACACTGTAAACAAATAAACACACATATACACACACAACCACCAACAACAACAACATCAAGAGCAACAACAACCACAACAATAAACCTATGGTATCCATTTTTGTTGATTTACTACTCCTGAACATGAGGTCTGCCCTGGAGTGGTTGATAAACCCAGTGTCATTCCACTGTAGAAAACTGATTTTATCCCTCTTCTAGCAGGTATAAATCACAATTTCACTGTTAACCTTTTCCCTGGTGGCTAAGTTTACACACATTCATTCATTTTAAAAAAATATACATAACAAAATAAAAACATAATACAAAGCAAAAACTATCACCTTGAAGTTGGACAAAACAGACCAACAGAAGGAAAAGATTCTAAGAGAGGGAACAAATACAAGACCCCCTCATTCATATGATCAGGAATTAACATAAAAACAGTAAACTGGCCAGGCAGTGGTGGTGCATGCCTTTAATCCCAGCACTTGGCGGAGGCAGTGGCAGGCGGATTTCTGAGTTCGAGGCCAGCCTGGTCTACAGAACGAGTTCCAGGACAGCCAGGGATATACAGAGAAACCCTGTCTCTAAAAACCAAACAAAAACAAAAGCAAAAACAAAACCAACCAACCAAACTAACAAATATACAAAACCCAGTAAACTGGAAGCCGTAATAAAAGCACAGAGGACTTTGTTCTAACCTATGTGTGCCCTGTGCCTGTTGATTTAGTCTCTGTGAGTTCATATGAACTTTGCATATGTTGAGTTAGAGGACCTTGGGTTTTTTTTGTGTGTGTCCTCCATGCCCTCTGGCTCTTGTATTCTTTCTGATTCCTCTGTGTGGGTAGGGATTTGATGAAGTCATCCTATTTAGGGGTGGATGTTTCAAGATCTCTCACTCTCTGTGCAAGGAGTGATTGTGAATCTCAGTGTTTGTTTCCATCTGCTGCCAGAGGAAGCTTCTTTGATGATGGTAGAACAAAGCACTGATCTGTAGGTATAGCAGAATATCATTGGGATTTGGTTTATCACTATATTTCTTTCTTTCTCTTTCTCTCTTCCTTCCTTTCTTTCTTTCTTTCTTTCTTTCTTTCTTTCTTTCTCTTTCTTCCCTCCTTTCTTTCTTTCTTTCTTTCTTTTAGATCAGTATATTACTTGGTTTTACCCTAGGACCTAGGACTATTCCTGTATACCTAATTATCTAAGCAGTGTCACTCAGGGGTTCTATTTCATGAAGTGAGTCTTAAGTCAAATCAGTTATTGTTTAGTTATTCCCACAATCTTTGGCTCATCATTGACCTAGCATATCTTAGAGTAATACACCATTGTAGATAAATGGTATGTGACTGCCTTGATGTTTCCATTTCTCTTTTGATAGTATGTACAAAACCTTTCTCTAAGAAAGACATTGGAACATAGGGTGAAGGCTCAATGAAGCTTGACATCTTCATAATTGATGGCTTGTATAGGTATTGTCTTTAGCAATGAGGTCTTTCTGTCAGTTTTTGGAGAGCAACCTATATTCTTGGCAATAGCCTGAGTTGTTTGGGGGGTTCCTGTGGGACCCCTTTGGCCAGCAATTCAATTAAATGTAATACAATTCCAGCACTGGAAACTTCATTTGGTGACAAGAGATGGTCAGTTGGGTATCTTCCCCCCCCCCCCATTATTTGGTGATTTCATTTATATCACCTTTATATTTGTATATATTTTAGTTATCTCCTACTATATTAAGTTTCTGCTCTACCTATCAAATGTCCTTTGATTATTGCTATCTCTCCCTCCCTGTTGCCTCCTCTTCTTCCTCTCCTCACTAAATTCTAATATTCCAGCACCCTCATTCATCTATAAATGTCTATTCTATTTTTTTAATGAAATATATTCCCTTTAGTTCAGAAGTTCTTAATCTTCCAAATTCTGTAATCCTTTAATACACTTTTTCCTGTTGTGGTGACCCCCAACCATAAAATCATTTTGTTGATATATCATAACTGTAATTTTGTTACTATTATGAATTGTAATATAAATATCTGATACACAGGATATCTGATATGCAGCCTTCAAAGGGATGACAACCCTCAGGTTGAGAAGCACTGCTCTAATCCTTTATTCTAAACCTGCTGTCTTTGGTTCTATAGATTGTAGCTTGGTTATCATTGACTTACCCTGTAATAGCCACATACTACATACCATATTTGTCTTTCTGGGTCTGAGTTACCTCACTAAGGATTTTTTTTCTAGTTCCATCTATTTCCCTGCAAATTTCAAGGATGTCATTTTTTTTAACAACTAAGTAACTTTCCATTGTGTAAATACACCGCAGCTAGGTTGGTGTATCTAAGTTGTTTACAACTTTAGGCTATGATAAATAGAGCAGCAATCAACATGTTTGAACAAGTGTTCCTGTGGTAGGGTAAAGTATCCTTTGGGTATATGCCCAAGAATAGACTAGCTGGATCTTGAAGTAGACTGATTCCCATCTTCCTGAGGAGCCACCACACTGATTTTTATGGTGACTATACAAACTGGCATTTCCACTAGCAATGAAGAAGTGTTTCTCTTACTCTACACCCTCAGTATCATGAGCTTGTCTTGTTGATCTTAGCTATCTGACAACTTTATGATAAAAATTTCAAAGTAGTTTTGTTTTTTATTTCCATGATATCTAAAGATGCTAGATGTTCTTTTAAGTGTTTCTTAACCATTTAAGTTTCCTTTTTTGAGAAATCTCTGTTTTGATAAGTTAGATAATTAAAATACCATTTTAAAATTGAGTTACTTGTTTTTGTGATATCTAGGTTCTAAAGTTCTTTTATATATTGGATTTTGTCTATATAGTGGATCTATAGTTGATAATTTTTTTTTCTGTAGGCTGCTGCTTTGGCCAAATGTATTCTTTGCATTATAGAAGCTTTTCAGTTCATGAGTTTCCATTTATTAATTACTGATCTTAGTGCCTGTGCTAATGGCATGGTATTCGAAAAGATTTCTGCTGTCCTCATGAGTTTAAGGCCATTCCACATTTTCTCTTCTATCAGGTTAAGTGTATCTGGTTTTATGTTGAGGTCTTTGGTCCATTTGGAATTGAGTTTTGTGCGTGATGGTAAGCATAATTTGATGGTGTACAGATTTTGAAAGCATGACCTATTGCCTGTAAAATTCATGATGTCCTTGTTTTTAATAGCTTAGTAGTATTCCATTGTATAAATGTATCACATTTTCTGTATCCATTTTTCCATTGAGGAACATCTGGGTTGTTATCAGATTCTGGCTATTATAAATAAGGCTGCTATGAACATAGTGGAGCATGTGTCCTTGTGATATGGTGAAGCATCTTTTGGGTATATGCCCAGGAGTGGTATATCTAGGTCTTCAGGTAGAACTAATTATAATTTTCTGAGGAACCTCCAGATTGATTTCCACAGTGGTTGTACCAGTTTGCAATCCCATTACCAATGGAGGAGTGTTCTTTTTCCACATCCTCACCAGCCGCTGCTGTCACCTGAATTTTTTATCTGAACCTTTCTGATTGGTATAAGGTAGAATCATAGGATCATTTT
>JADRCD010227557.1:0-11871 GCA_019843815.1 Montemys delectorum
GGGGGCAGAGGTGTTCGCTGGTCCAGCTCTGTCCCTCAGAAGCTGAGAGACTCCAGTCCCTGCAGTCCTGTGGCTCCCCTGCACTTCCTGAGGTCTATGTCCCCCGGCTGGTCCTGCCCTAGCAAGACCCCAGAGAAAAAATGGCGGATCTCACCTGAGTCCTTGGGCTGAAGCCGGCCTTGGGGGGAAGTCCTCCCCTAGCAGGCAGGGGGCAGAGGTCTCCAGTTTCCTTTTGGAGGCACTCAGAATTATGAGCTTTCCTCTTAGCACTGCTTTCATTGTGTCCATTAAGTTTGGGTAAATTGTACTTTCATTTCCATTAAATTCTAAAAGATCTTTAATTTCTTTATTTCTTTGACCAAGTTATCTTTAAGCAGAGTGTTGTTCAGGTTCCACGTATATGTGGGATTTCTGTTGTTTTTGTTTCTATTGAAGACCATCCTTAATTCGTAGTCATCTGATAAGATCCATGGGATTATTTCAACCTTCTTATATCTAGTGAGGTCTGTTTTGTGATTGGTTATATGGTCATTTTTGGAGAAGGCACTATGAGGTGCTGAGAAGAAGGTATATTATTTGGATTTAGGATGAAATATTGTACAGATATCTGTTAAATCCATTTGTTTCATAACTTCAGTTAGCTTCACTGTGTCTTTGTTTAGTTTCTGTTTCCATGGTCTATCCATTGACGAGAGTGGGGTGTTGAATTCTCCCACTATTATTGCGTGAAGTGCAATGTATGCTTTGAGCTTTATCGAAGTTTCTTTTATGAATGTAGATGCCCTGGTATTTGGAGCATAGATGCTCAGAATTGAGAGTTCCTTTTGGTAAATTTTTCCTTTGATGAGTTTGAAGTGCCCTTCCTTATCCTTTTTGATAACTTTTTGTTGAAAGTCAATTTTATGCAATATTAGAATGGCTACTCCAGCTTGTTTCTTGTTACCATTTGATTGGAAAATTGTTTTCCAGCTCTTTACTCTGAGGTAGTATCTGTCTTTGGAGGTGTACTTCCTATATGAAGCAAAATGCTGGGTTCTGGTTTTGGTTCCATTCTGATAGTCTAAGTCTTTTTATTGGGGAATTGAGTCCATTGATGTTAAGAGCTATTAAGGAAAAGTGATTGTTGCTTCCTATTATTTTTTTATGTTATTTTACTTTGTGTGGCTATCTTTCTTGGGGTTTGTTGAAAGAGGATTACTTTCCTGCTTTTCCTAGGGTGTAGTTTCCCTCTTTGTGTGGCTTTTTCCATTTATTATCCTTTGTATGGCTGGATTTATAGAGAGATACTGTGTAAATTTGTTTTTGTCATGGTATATCTTCATTTTTCCATCTACGGTAATTGAGAGTTTTGCTGGGTATAGTAGCCTGGGCTGACATTTGTGTTCTCTTATGGTCTGTTTGACATCTGCCCAGGATCTTCTAGCTTTTGTAGTCTCTGGTGAGAGAAGTCTGGTGTAATTCTGATAGGTCTGCCTTTATATGTTACTTGACCTATTTCCCTTACTGCTTTTAATATACTTCCTTTGTTTTATGCATTTAGTCTTTTGACTATTATGTAATGGGAGGAATTTCTTTTCTGGTTCAATCTATTTGGAGTTCTGTAGGCTTCTTGTATGTTCATGGGCATCTCTTTCTTTAGGTTAGGGAAGTTTTCTTTTATAATTTTGTTGAAGATATTTACTGCCCTTTTAAGTTGGGAATCTTCACTCTCTTCTCTACCTATTATCCTTAGGTTTAGTCTTCTCAATGAGTTCTGCATTTTCTGGATGTTTTGGGTTAGGAGCTTTTTGCTTTTTGCATTTTCTTTGACTGTTGCATCAATGTTTTCTATGGTATCGTCTGCACTTGAGATTCTCTCTTCTATCTCTTGTATTCTGTTAGTGATGCTTGCATCTATGACTCATGATCTCTTTCCTAGGTCTTCTAAATCCAGGGTTGTCTCCCTTTGTGATTTCTTTATTGTTTCTATTTTCATTTTTAGATCCTGGATGGTTTTGTTCAACTTCTTTACCTGTTTGTGTTTTCCTGTATTTCTTTAAGGGATTTTTGTGTTTCCTCTTTAAGGTCTTCTACCTGTTTACTTGTGTTCTCCTGTATTTCTTTAAGGAAATTATTTATGTCCTTCTTAAAGTCCTCCATCATCATCATGAGATGTGATTTTAAATCAGAGTGTTGCTTTTCTAGTGTTTGGTTATCCAGGGTTTGCTGTGTTGGGAGTACTGGGTTCTGATGATGCCAAGTAGCCTTGGTTTCTGTTGCTTATGTTCTTACCCTTGCCTCTCGCTATCTGTTTTTCTCTGGTGTTAGCTGGTCTTGCTGTCTCTGATTGTGGCTTGTCCCTCTTGTGTTCACAGGTGTGTCTGTACTCCTGGGAGGTTAGCTCCAGGTGCAGATGGAAACCAGAAAGCCCTTGTTCCAGGCTGCTCCTCGGTTCCTATGTCCTGAGGTTTCAAGGCTTGTCCCTTTGAGCAGAAGTGGTGGTCTTACCTGTGCTCACAAGCTTGTCTACACTACTGGGCAGCCAGCTTTCTCATGGTGGTATTTAGTTATGGAGTGCTGTAGCACCGGATCAGCTCAAACACTGCTAAGATTTTTATTTCCACTAATTTTAGGCCCTCCTCCATGAAAATGGGAGATGGAGAAATGGACATACAAGGGCCAATGAGGCAACAACACAGAGACTACTGTGCTTGCAGCAACAACACTTGTTGGATGATATTATTAATTTCTGGGCAATCAGGGTTTGCTGGAACAGAGTATTAATAGTACAGATTATAGTTGCCTAGATCAGTCCATCTCACAAGCAGCATGCAACTGAAACTGTGTGCTGGTCAATAGCTAAACTGGAAAAGAAAAACATTAAAATGACAAAATATGCAGTTTCTAACTCCTATTTTTCTTTTAAAGTAGAAACTTTAAAAAAAAAATAGGTACTGACAGATTAGAAGTTTTGCTGTTTGGGGAGAAATGAATAGTCATCAGCCAGCATTTAAGTGTTTTAGTCCATTTATCCAACGAATATATATTTAAATATCAGAGAAAGTGTGAGCTGAAGAAATGGTTCAGTCAGTTAAATACTTACTAAAATGCTTGTTCTGAAAGCCCGATGGTCTAAATTTGATCCAAGGATTCAGCTTTAGAACACTTAAAGTGGTGTTCCAATGTGTGTTTGTAAGCCAAGTACTAATACAGAAGAAACCCATGAATCATCTACCAGACAAATCCCAGGCCAGAGAGAGAACATGCATGCCTCAAAACCCAAGGTAAACAATGCCTGAAGAAGGGTCTGTCATTATCCTTTCTTTTCCGCACATGTGTGCACAGGTATAGGCACACACTCACATGTGCACATGCCAAAAAGATGTGTGAGATAGAAAAAAACATCTTGTTTTGAAGAATGACATGAATAGGGAAGAAAAGTAAATAAAAGTAATTAAGTTCTAGCATAGTGCCGATTATCTGTGGCTCTCTTAAAACAAAGCTTCATTTCTGATCTTAGTATCAGACACCACTGTACAATTAGTTCATCCAAGTCTCTTAAACAAAACACCTTTAAATGATGGTCTGCGGTTAAATTCACTTTTGAATATTCAATATAACACTTTTCTTGTCAGTTTAAGTTAATAAAATAATTACATAATAATTCTTCAGTGAAAACCTCAGAAAAATGAAAATAGTTTCGATCTGATAATAGAGTCAAAATAGACAACAGAAGATATTACATTGCTCATTGCTCATTTTTTGTCTAAAATATATTTCTAATGCATGTATATGTAAGATCCGAGTAAACAGGGACATCTCAGAAAAACATGGAGAGGCCAGGAATTTCCATAATAAGTTAAGCTCAGGAACTTTAGGAAGATAACAGAACTCTCCAGAAGGCAAAGGCTAATTAACATTCCCCAGAACATAGGGTGAGAACCCACCTGCAGGTGGGGACACATTCCTCAGGGTGGACCCTTGCCCACCCTCAGACAAGGGAAGTCCTTGGACCTTATTCCATAAAAGCCAATCAGTTTAAAAAGTCACACTGTTCTACCAATCATGCTGTGTCTAGTGGCTACTGCCCTGAAACTTGTATAAAAGCTCACTGAGGTCTGGGCTAGCCAGTGCCCTGAGCAGACTTTGGGCACAAGCTCCCCAGCCAGTCCCAAAACACCCAGAGGAAGCTCCACTCCCAGGTGCTCTAACATGCCCAGGATTACAGAATCCCAGAGTCAGCTTGACTCTAAGGAGTTCTGACACAACCAGGGTCACAGGAAAGACAGGGTCCAGTCAGATTTAGCAAGGGCAGGTAGCACTAAAGATAATCAGATGGTGGTAGTGGGGAGCCAGCGTAAGAAAGTAAACAATACAAACCAAGGTTACTTGGCATCATCAGAACCCAATTCTCCCACCAGAGCAAGTCCTAGACACACCATCACACTGGAAAAGCAAAATTCAGATCTAAAATCACTTCTCATGATTATGATACAGGACTTTAAGAAAGACATAAATAGCACCCTCAAAGAAATACAGGAAAACACAGGTAAAGAGCTAGAAGCTCTTAAAGAGGAAACACAAAAATGCCTTAAAGAACTACAGGAAAACACAATCAAACAGGTGAAGGAAATGAACAAAACTATCCAGAATCTAAAAATGGAAATAGAAACAATAAAGAAATCAGAAAGAGAGACAACACTGGAGATAAAAAACCTAGGAAAGAAATCGGGAGTCATAGATGTAAGCATCACTAACAGAATACAAGAGATCTAGAAGAGAGAATCTCAGAGGCAGAAGACACAATAGAAAACATTGACATAACAGTAAAAGAAAATGCAAAAAGCAAAAAGCTCCTAACACAAAACATCCAGGAAATCCAGGATGCAATGAGAAGACCAAACCTAAGGAAAATTGGTCTAGAAGAGAGTGAAGACTCCCAAGGTAATGGGCCAGTAAATATTTTCAAAAAAATTATAGAAGAAAACTTCCCTAACCTAAAGAAAGAGATGCCCATGAACATACAAGAAGCCTACAGAACTCCAAATAGACTGGACCAGAAAAGAAATTCCTCCCATCACATAATAATTAAAACACCAAATGCACTAAACAAAGAAAGAATTTTAAAAGCAGTAAAGGAAAAAGGCCAAGTAACATATAAAGGCAGGCCTTTCAGAATTACACCGAGCTTCTCACCAGAGACTATGAAACCTAGAAGATCCTGGGCAGATGTCATATAGACCCTAAGAGAACACAAATGCCAGCCCAGGCTACTATACCCAGCAAAACTCTCAATTACTGTAGATAGAGAAAACAAGATATTCCATGACAAAACCAAATATACACAGTATCTTTCCACAAATCCATCCCTACAAAGGATAATAGATGGAAAACACCAACATAAGGAGCAAAACTACACCCTAGAAGAAGCAAAAAACTAACCTTTCAACAAACCTACACAAACATAATTCCACCTCTAACAACAAAAACCACAGGAAGTAACAATTACTTTTTCTTAATATCTTAATATGAAAATTAATATTACCAACTTATCCTAATCGATTGAAACCCAAAATTAGGAATTAGAAATTTATTGATTGTCATCCAATGATCTCTCTAATTTGGTAATTGGAGAAATAAATCCAATATTGTACAATCCATATACACTTTCAGCTTGTTTGTTTGTGACAGTGTCTGGCTGTGTACAAGATAATGGTCTTGAAATCTTGCTTCTCCTATCTCAGCCTCTCTTATTAGTAGTATTGTTTATTTCATGTTTTTACATTATACTATGGTTTTCAGAACAGCTTACATATTTCAAAAGTATTTATACAGCCAAAAGAAACATAGACAATTAAATTGGGAGGTGGCTTGTAAGAGAACAACAAAGAGTGCGACTGAATGCTTTGCTTGATGTTTGTAATTATTGTATCAAGTATGAAGAAGAGTTACTCTTTCTCTGTGATGAATGCTTTTCTAAATTATCACAGCCAATGAACCAGATTCTTACCCTCAACTAATGTCTGTGCCACCCTCAAGCAGAATCACTGTTCATTGAAACAGTTAATGAATGACTTTGTGGATAGACCATCTTAATACACTCACCATTTCTTAAATTAATGTAATCTGTTCTCTGTGAGCTGAGAATGAAGACAATCACTCAAGTCAAATAGCTTTGACCATAGCAGGAAGTCTGTATTCAAAAATTGTGGCTACGATTCATTCCTTGGTGCAGCAGAACTGTCACCTCTCAGCTTAGCTATAATGGAGGTAAAATCCTTTGATGATGTGAGAATCATTGAAGTACAGCCTTATTACAATGAAATCCAATGTCTAAAAATTGTTCTTATTTTGGGCTTGTATCACAATGAGAGTCAGATTTTAAGCTCTACTAAATACAAAACAAATAAATAAAAAGACTTTATATATTTATGTTCATCTAAGAAAATAGTAGTGATATATTATTTTAAAATATACAGTTAATATGTTTGGAATTAGTTAAAATTTATATTGAGAAAAACATGCATTTTCTGTATTGCTGTAGACAAACATCTACATAAGACTGTTAAATTGATTGTTGTTTTATTTCAAACAACTTTTATAATGCTCATTTTTTGTTATAATATTTTATAAATTTTAAAGAATATGACAAAAAAAGGTATTGTAGGAATTGAAGGGGTAGTCTCTGGGAAGAGTTGGGGTACAAAAGGGAAACAAGAATGTGATTTATTTCTATTTACTTAAAACACGTTTTTAAATGTTAACAAATTCAGATAAATTGAAATCATGTATCTTTTCGCATCATAATGCAATAAAACTTAAATCAATAAAAAAGAAAGAAAGGAAAAAAAAAGCTCACTAAACAAGCTGTGTGTGTTTGCCTCCTTTTCATAGGGTCTGGGATGGCCTCAGTGCACTGAAATAAAAATCTTCATGCTCTTTACATCGATCAGGCTCCACGTGGTTCACTCAGGGGGTCTCTGGTAAGCTAAGGCTCGACAGGGTCTTACATATATAGTATACATGTTCATCATGCTGAATAATATTCTTTTTAGGTTTTTAATATAAGAAGTTTTAAGATTTATTTTATTTATGTGTATATGTGTGTTTCTCTAAGACAGAAAAGGGCATTGGATCTCCAACAGCTGGAGTTACAGATATGACTTGGGTGCTGTGACCCAAACTCAAGTCCTCTGTAAGAACAGAGCATGTTCTTATTCACTGTCCCCCCCCTCTCATGTAGGAAATGACAATGAGAACAGAGAGGATTGTCTGAGTACCTCCTCTGTGTATAGCATCCCAGTACATCTAGCAATTGACTTCTTTCTACTGTTCCAATTTTATTTATCCCTTTGCCTTTTCTCTCATGCTCGTACAAAGAAAATTGGAGAAAATATTAAATAACCCATTACCTTTGCAATACCTTTGCAGAAATTTCTAAAACAGATATTTCTAAAATAACCTAAATATCATTACTACACTCAACAAAATTTACAGTAACTCCTTAATAGTAATTAAAATCTATCATGTGTTCCATTATCAAGAAATTGAGTTCTTAGATTTTTTTAAATACATCAAGAGTTTCCAATTTCATACAACCAATCCACTCATTATCAAAACCACTGTCACACTTACTGATCCCAGCAGCCACTTGTGACTATCATCTCCTTCCCTCACTTCATAGGCCCTTAGCATTCTCGCTGCATTTAACAGGAAAAATGTTTCTTGAAATGAGAAATGTCTCATCAACAATTAGCCATGCTGAAGTGCAATCTGTATAAAAAAGCAGAAGTAACTTAATCCTTTTACCAAGTTCAGAAAATTCCAAGCTCTCCCGACCTCTTGTTACATTTTGTAATTTTTAAGCATCTTTGCTTCCTTTTTGATGTCATTCATCTCATATTTCGCTGCATTCAAGGCAGACTTTATTCCAGTGTCCCTTCCTTAGGGACCAGTGCAAGCCCTTCCACTCAATTCTTGCATCGTTTAAAGAAAGTTATACAATGATACCATGGTGAGTTTTCTCTTGCCTGATCTGCCTAGATATCTTCGGCATCTTTCTGTATAAGCTCTCTCTGATCTGAACTGCAAACTCCGATGTCTTCAAAGATCCTTGCTCCACTGAATATAAAGTACTATGTAGACATCTTCACCTGAGCTCTGGAGACTCAGAACAGTGACCACATGGTCATTGTCTCCAGGGCTCTAGCACACACAATGCAAGAAGACATAGTTTGTATAGCTTTGAGTGCTTTGACATATGTATCTGTAATTCTTATAAGGATTTTAAAAAGATTTTATATAATTTTAATATTCTTTCAAACTGAGGAAATACACAACAAATATTTTACAAGCTCTGGTGGAAAATAACATGCCAACAGAAGAAATTAGCAATAGCTTGGCAAATCCCATACAATTGCACCATATTTTATTCCTGAATTTCTCACACATGTAGAGATATGGGAAAGTTTATGTTATCTGATATCATACTGGATGACTACCAGTAGTTGTTAAATTTACTTACCAGCCTCAAGCCTCTGAATGTAGCCCAGCATTTCTTTGTGTTTTCTTTCTTCTTTATAGTATATCAGGCAAGGTGTTAAATCATAAACCATAAAACCATAAAACATAAAACCAGATACACTGAATCTAATAGAAGAGAAAGTGGGAAAGAGCCTGGAACTCATGGGCACAGGGGGAAATTTCCTAAACAGAACTCCAATGGCTCATGCTCTAAAGTCAAGAATTGATAAATGGGACCTCATGAAACTGGAAAGCTTCAGTAAGGCAAAGGACATAGTCAATAGAACAAATTGGCAACAGATTGGGAAAAAAAAAACTTCACTAACCCCACATCTGATAGAGGGCTAATATCCAAAATATATAAAGAACTCAAGAAGCTAACCACCAGAAAAACCAAACAGCCCAATCAAAAAAAATGAGGTATAGAACTAAACTGAGAATTTACAACAGAGGAATCTCGAATGGCCAAGAAGCGCTTAAAGAAATGTTCAAAATCCTTCGTGATTAGGGAAATGCAAATCAAAATGACCCTTACATCTTACACCAATAAGAATGGCTAAGATCAAACCTCAGGTGACAGCATATGTTAGCAAGGATGTGGAGAAAGAGGAACACTCCTTCGTTCCTAATAGGATTGCAAACTGGTACAACTACTCTAGAAATCAATCTAGAGATTCCTCATAAAATGAAAAATAGATCTATCTGAAGATCCAGTTATATCACTCGGGCATATACACAAAAGATGCCCCACCATGCACCATATTCCACTACATTATAGTGGCCTTATTTGTGATAGCTAGAAACTGGAAACAAGCCAGATGTCCCACAACAGAAGAATGAATACAGAAAATGTGGTTAATTTATACAAAAGAATATTACTTAGCTATTAAGAATGAGGAAGGACATCCTGAGTATTGTAGGCAAATGGGTGGAACTAGAAAATATCATCCTGAGTGAGGTAACTCAAACCCAAAAGCACATACCTGGTATGTACTCACTAATAAGTGGATATTAGCCAAAAAAAAAAAAGTGTGGAATACCCAAGATACAGCCCACAAAACTCCAAAATGTCAACAAGCTGAAGGGCCCAAGTAAGGATGCCTCAGTCCCACTTGGGAGAGAGAAGAAAACAACCACAAGTGGGGAGGAAGTGACCTGAGAGGGAAAGGGGATGGGAGGGGGTGGAGAGAGGAATATGATCTAGTATTGCGTTGGGGAAAAGGACTGAAATCCCTGAGGGTCAGCAGGAAAGGGTGGAAGAACTCTCAAGAATGTACCAGAGACCTGGGAGGTAAGAGACTCTCAGGACTCAAAGGGAGGGACCTTGGATGAAATGCCCTGCAGTGGGAGAAGGAACTTGTAGAGCCAGCAGAGAGACAGGGCATCAAGTAAGGGTGAGGTTGCCATCCCACATTTGGGATGGCAAATTATGAGTCAAAAACTCTGACCCATAATTGTTCCCATCTGAAAGGACCGCATGGACAAAAATAGAGAAGAGCTTGGGGAAAAGGAGGTCCAGCATCAGGCCCACATTAGTGTCCAGCTCAAGAGGAAGCCTCAAGGCCTGACCCAACAAGCAGCTGAAAGAGTCAGATGCAGATATTTACACCCAACCAATGGACAGAAGCTGTGGTTGAATTAGGGAAAAGCTAGAAGAAGCTGAAGAGAAGGGGGACCCTGTAGGAGGACCAGCAGTCTCAAATAACCTGGACTCCCAAGATCTCTTGGGCACTGGACCACCAACCAGGCAGCATACCTCAGCTGATCTGAGGCCCCCAACACACATAAAGCAGAAAACTACCAGGTCTAGACTCAGTCACAGAAGATGCACCTAACCCACAAGAGACTGGAGGTCCCAAGGAGTGGGGAGGTGTGGTGGAGTGGGGGTTGGGGAGTGGGGACACCATCATGGAGACAGGGTAGGGGGAGGAGGTATGGGCTGTGGAAGAGTCAAAGGGTGGACCAGGAGGGGGATAAAATCTGGATTGTAAAAAAAGAAAAAAAAAAGAGATTACATAATATAAAAAAATATTGCTGCATTACAGGATTACTGGAAATCCTTTCTCAACATGCCTCTCACTAGTTCATAGGTTTTATTTATGTTTATTATATATTTAACAGGTTGTTTTTAATTACTATTTTTTTTATTATATACATAGCTTCTAGGGTGAAGTCACCAAACAAATCACTAAGACAGAGTTTCTGCCTCCAATACCACCTCTCCCTATTTTCTTCATGTCACTAAAGATGGGAGGCAAAACCAAGAAAACCCCTGAAGCTAGCAGGCCAGCTGTCTAGGCGAACTCCAGGTAAGCAACAAAAGAGAGATCCTAGTTGATACAAGGTGGGCATCAAGGACCTACAGCTGAGGCTCTACTCTGATCTCAACATGTGCCCCATTGCATATTCATGTCAACACTCATACACAAGAACACACACACACACACACACACACACACACACACCACTCTGATCATTGATACTGTGGCTCTTCCAAAAGGCTTGAAACTAATCAAGAGACAGAGAACAGGGATGAAGGGACACCTTGGCCTACAAAATCTCTGGATCTGACTCTGTATCCTAGGTACCGAGATCTTAGTACTTCCTTTCATCATAACCAAATTCCAGTTGCCACCTTGGCTTGATGCATATGAAAACTGGCACTTTAAAAAAAATATCTGTTGTGTTGTTTGTTTTTATAATGATGTAGGAGCAGTGACACTTTTAATACTAGTAAAAAAAAATTTAACTTACTTTAAACCAAAATCTAACGTAAGTGAAATGGAAGAAGACTGCCCATCTTTTGGCTATTAGTGTTTAATTATGCATTTCATTAAGTTTTTACTTTAAAAGGTTCATTAGTAACAATTAGTCTTCTCTCTTCGATAATTTATATGCACCTGCTTCTAATTACAGTGACACTATGTCAACCTTCCAATTTGCAGCTTAACCTCTAAAATAACCGTGATATTTCTGCCTACCCAAGGATGTCTGTCTTCCTATTTAAGAGACAACTCCAGTTTCTATTATACCTAATGTAGTTAATATTACTTTTCTGCTATAATGATTGTTCTAGTCAAATATTTAAAAGGATAAACATGAGCATTTCTAGTTCATTCTTTTTCTGAAGACCAGCTTCTCACAGAAGGTGTTGGTCACGTCTCATTTAAAAGAAGACAGGAGACAGCATGGCAGAGTAGCCCAAAGCACTGCATTAAACCCTTGAAAACTAATTTGTAATTGTTGGATTCTTCTCTAGTATTGTAATCATCAATAGTGTATTAGCCAAAGTTCTCTAGAGTCACAGAAATCCATATATATATATATGTATATATGTATATATGTATATATACATATATATATGGAATT